>CM051259.1:5660470-5725470 GCA_027921565.1 Artemia sinica | reverse complement strand
GCCCCCTTTTTTATAAAATCCTACATAGGCCAATCAGTTGAGTCCACTGTTTGTAAATAATAGATTAAGTCATAATTTGTATATAAATAAAGTCATACCTGTGAGATGGGACACTTGCAAACCACTTGGCTGGCTCACCAAGTTTTTTCTGCTTTCACAATTATGAATGATACAATTTCGAACCATTTCTCATTGATTGACGCATACAGACTAACCCGCTAATCCATGAATAAGTGGGAGGAGCTTTTTGTTCGCACCGAGAATGAAGACCAGAAATGATCTGCGATAAACTTACTGGATAATTCTATAAACTGTGACCAAAACGAACAAAAATTAAAATAATTAATCTCATCAAACAGACAGGTTACAGATACTGCTATAAAAGCATAGATGTATCCTATAACAAACATAATTAATCAAGTCAAGCTTAAAACGAAAAAAATACACCATAAATAATAGTAGACATACTGCCTCTGCCCGAAATCATAGGAAGCGCAATAGCGCTGCCTAAGTAAAGTACGATGTTGGCACAATGTATTATTAATTTTTTTTTCCTTTAGACCAGGGCGCTTCGTATCGAAGGAGTTGTCGTAGAAACTTCGAAAAGGGCTCATTCGATTGGGAATTGGAGTGGCGTGTGCCCTTTTAATAGTAGAAAGTGATTGGAAGGCAACTAACACCCCTTCTACGCCCACCATTTCCCCAAACACTTCCAATAAAAATTTTGAGATAGCCATTTAGTTCAGCGTAGTTGATTTTCAGATAGAAATTATGTTTTTGAGGAGTACAGTCCCCCACAACCCTCAGGGCAAGGGTTGTAAGTTATGTCCTGGGGGCATGTGATATTTTTATAGAAAGTGTTGTCGTAAAACTTCAAAAAGAGCTCATTCGATTGGAAATTGAAAGGGCTAGTGCCCTTTTTAATAGTCGAAAGTGATTGGAGGGCAACTAAACCCCCTCTCACGCCCACCTTTTCCCCAAACACATCCAATCAAAATTGTGAGATAGCCATTTTGTTCAACCTAGTTGAAAGTTCTGAAAATTAGGTCTTTGAGGATGACACCCCCTCCTCCCACAGCCATCAGGGCAAGGGTTATAAGTTATACCCTGGGGGCATATAAGGTTTTCAATGAAAGCGTTGTCGTAGAAACTTCAAAATGGACTCATTCGATTTGGAATTGAAATGGCTAGTGCCCTTTTATTAGTCGAAATTGATTGGAAGGCAACTAACACCCCTTCCACGCCCACTATTTCCCCAGACACATGCAATCAAAATTTTGAGATAGCCATTTTGTTCAATGTAGTTGAAAGTTTTGAAAATTATATCTTTGAGCAGGAAACTCCCCCCCCCCCACAGTCTTCACGGCGAGGGTTATACGTTATGGTATGGGGGCATATAAGGTTTTTATTAAAAGCTTCGTCGTAGAAACTTCAAAAAGGCTCATTCGATAGGAAATTCAAAGGGGTAGTGCTCTTTTTGATAGTTGAAAGTGATTGGAGCGCAACTAACTACCTCTCACGCCCACCTTTTCCCCAAACACATCCAATCAAATTTTGAGATAGCCATTTGGTTCAACGTAGTTTAAAGTTTTGGAAATTAGGTCTTTAAGGATGACAACTCCCCCCCATACCCCTCAGGGCAAGGGTTGTAAGTTATGCCCTGGGGGCATATAAGGTTTTATAGAAAGTGTTGTCGTGAAAACTTCAAAAAGGGCTTATTCGATTGGAAATTGAAATGGCTAGTGCCCTTTTCAATAGTCGAAAGTAATTGGAGGGCAACTAACCCCCCTCTCACGCCCACCATTTCCCCAAACACATACGATCAAAATTTTGAGATAGCCATTTTTTTCAACGCAGTTGCAAGTTCTGGAAATTAGGTCTTTGAGGATGACAACACCCCCCCCCACAGCCCTCAGGGCAAGGGTTGTAAGTTATGCCCTGGGCGCATATGAATTTTTTATAGAAGGAGTTGTCGTAGAAACTTCAAGAAGTGCTCATTCGATTGGAAATTGAAAACGCTAGAGCCCTTTTTAATAGTCAAAGGTGATTAAAGAACAACTAACTCCTCTCTCATTCCCACCATTTCCCCAAAACACATCCAATCATAATTTTGAGATATTCATTTTTTTTTCAACGTAGTTGAAAATTCTAGAAATTATGTCTTTGAGGAAGACAACCCCCCCCCCATAACCCTCAGGGAAAGGGTTGTAAGTTATGCCGTAGGGGTATATAAGGTTTTTATAGAAAATTTTTGTCGTAGAAACTTCAAAAAGGGCTCATTTGATTGGAAATTGAAAGTGCTAGTACCCTTTTTAGTAGTCGAAAGTGATTGGAGGGCAACTAATCCCCCTCTCGCGCCCACTTTTTCCCCAAACACATCCAATCAAAATTGTGAGATAGCCATTTTGTTCAACGTAGTTGAAAGTTCTGAAAATTAGGTCTTTGAGGATGACACGCCCCACAGCCCTCAGGGTAAGGGTTATAAGTTATGCCCTCGGGGCATTTAAGGTTTTCAATGAAAGCGTTGTCGTAGAAACTTCAAAATGGGCTCATTCGATTGGGAATTGAAATGGCTAGTGCCCTTTTTAATAGTCGACAGTGATTGGAAGGCAACTACCACCCCTTTCACGCCCACCATTTCCCCAAACACATCCAATCAAAATTTTGAGATAGCCATTCTGTTCAATGTAGTTGAAAGTTTTGGAAATTATATCTTTTTTTAATAGTCGAAAGTGATTGTAGGGCAACTAACTACCTATCACGCCCACCTTTTCCCCAAACACATCCAATCAAATTTTGAGATAGCCATTTTGTTCAACGTGGTTGAAACTTAGAAAAATTCTTTTAAAAGTTTTCACTTTTATAACTTTAAGTAATCAAAAATCAATTAAGATTTTAAGGAATAAATATCAGCATATGTGTTTTAAACTGACAGTGCACATTTTTTTCAGTAAATTCATTTGAATTTTTTCAGTAAAGTACAAATTATATTCTGGCTCTTGGAAATCATAGGGTTTAGAATCCTACCCAGATTAATTTCTGCTCGTTTTGAGTTTGACTTATTTTAATTTCTGCTCGTTTTGAGTTTCACTTATTTTAATTTTTGTTTGTTTTGGGTTTCATTTATTTATTAACACTGATTTGTGGTAGTTGTATGCTTGGTAGATTATTTGATTCTATTTTTGTTCATTTTTGGTTTAATGGAGTTCATTACTTTCTTTTGAAAAACTTATTTTGTGCAAAAAGTTTGTTTGATTAATCAAAGTTAAAGGTTTACTTGACCTTTCAAAGATCCCTGAAAGTTTGAAATTGATCCCCCAAGTTGCTCCCGAGACATTGTTGATGTGTTATTATAATGACCTATGTATATATGCTATCTTTTGATTTCCTCCTTGCTTCACCTTTAATAGATATTAATTCCACTGGGGCTAATGACCCAAACTTCTAGCCAGATCGGAGACAGAAATTTTTGGCCCCCTCGTCCATCTCCTAAACTGAGTTTTGAAGTCCCCTTGTCCCTCTCTCCGGCACTGCGAAAGTTTTAATTCGACCGTCCCAACCTGTTCCAGAGATATTCTATAAATGTTATTTAGACAATTTGGATTACTTTGTTTATGTCTTCGTATCTTCAAATATTCTATTTGCCAGATTTGAGTTGGAAAATTGGCTTCTCTGGCCGGCAAAAAATTTAATTCCAAGTCCTGTTAATAAACCAGCAAATACGTACGTTTGGTAACCTACTCTTCTTAGATATGCACCGTAGAGTAAACGTATGCAAGATAGGAAGGCTGGTTCAGTATCTGTTAATTGGAAATTGGTGTCGTTACCATATGATTCCATTACCCCAGGATAAAGGAACCAAGAACAATTACATTTCCTTTAACCTGGTTGGCTTCTTTATTGTCTAGTTCCTTCCTCTACGACTATGCCTGTAAATATTATTTAGCTTAACCAGTTCAGAACAGCTTGGTTTTATTTACCGCTTGGTGCACTACCGGTGACTTTTTTTACCGGTAATTTAATTTCTTAAAAAAAAAAACTGTAGGAAGATAAGAAAAATCTATGTTTATATGACCACTTAGTACTTACCTTAAATAGTAAAATACATAACTTTTTAGATAGGAAAAGCTTCCAGGAAAATTTCTAGTAATTCAAAAACATTTTCCCCATGACATAATTTATCTTCTTAATTTGATGCTGATTTTTTATTATTTTATCTCAAAGCGCTTTAGAAATATCTAAAAAAAATTTACTAGAATTTTGGAAATTTCTAGGTTGGGAGGTGGGGGAATTCAAAAACATCTTCCCATGACATAATTCATCTTCTTAATTTGATGCTATTGTTTTTATTTTTCTATCTCTAAGCGCTTTAGAAATATATAAAAGTTTGTTACTAGAATTTTGGAAATGTTTGAGCGGGGAGGCGGCGCAAATTTGATGCTCATATCTAAATGTTTCTATCTCTAAGTGCTTTCAATCAGACATATCTGATTTCTCATAACGACATTGCTTGATCGCTTCCGCTCTACAAGTTTACAATCTTCTACCGGAGCATGGCTTTGGAGAAGGTTTTCGTTTGATCTTCGAAGGTTTTCGAAGGTTTTCGTTTGGTAAAAGTGCGAACTAGACCATTGAAAGTCTGCTTTGTCCCCAAAAAGATTTAGCCTGCTAAAAAATAGAAAAACCTTACAAACTAAATTATTTTAGCTGATTATAAGGCCAAGTTTCGGTTTTGTCTTAGCAATGAACGGCAGATAAAAATAACAATTATATAATTAAGTGTTTGACTATTTAATCATTATATATTTATCTATTACTATTTATATTATCAGTTACTTATTACGTTGTCTTGATGTTCAACTACTTTACTATATTATAGCTACAAGACTGTTATTTTAATCATTGTTTAATGGTTTTATTATTAGTATTCAATTATTTAATTTATAGATTCAGCTAATTGCTCAATGTTTACTAATAAGAAATACGATGCAAATGTAATTAATTAGCACTACAAAAAAGAAGCAGGTTAAAAAATAAATAACTGCAACATTCCATACAGGTTTGACCGTAGTTACATGTTCTTATTATATGTTAGTGTGTGTTTCCAACTACAGTCTTAATAATAAAAGATTGTTTTCTATTCTTTTTTTCGTAATATAGCCTGGACCCATCCAGGCGTGTACAAATGAGCTAATTTAATGGTTTTATTGGATGGATGTGACCGTTTGGATAAAAATGTACCAAAGCCATTTTAAATAATTCTTAAAGGGCACTTAATCAAAAAGTTGAAAATTAAAAAAAAGTGGCGTTGTCCTAAATTCTCCTAATAGTTAAGATTTGCTAAGCCCCCTATTATAGTGTCCCTTTTTCGTATGAAGTTGAAAATTACTATTCTAGAAAAAATTAGACCACAAGGAAGCTTCAATATAAGGTTTCATAAAAATATTAGCCTTTAATTAGATTTAGAACTTGTAGGACCTCCTTGCGACTTTCACAGAAAAAGATATTACTTAGTGATTCTTCTTTGCTGGATGAATACATAAGAGGTAGTGCACATTCATTTTATTTGTTGTTGTTTTTTGGGGTTTGACGCGTTCGACCACTAGGTCATATGCGTTCGCATCACTCAATTGTTCTGTGCCTTCTGTAATCACTAGCTTGCTTGGGTGTCACTTTGGTCAATATTCACTGAACCTGATCATGTATCACTTATCTTGCTATTGGTAGGGGGTAACTCACCTGCAACAACTGCCTGTGTTGAAAACAGGAATCAAAATAATGCAACTGTGCTTTGTCATACAGCAATTAAAATACCTATACAACACAATTATAATAAATAATACATTTTTACATTATAGCCTATTACATACCTCCATATATAGAAATTTAATCAGATAAAATATGAAAAGATAGATAAGGATAATAAAACAAATAAAATAGAAAAAGGATAACTCTAAAATAAAAAATTATGGGAGGGGCATCAAGGCCAGCAAGATTAAAATAATGTAGAACATCTACCATTTATCTTGCTTATTTTAGGGGGCTAATCCCCAACAGCACCTGCCATCAATTATGAACAGGAACCATAATGATGCAAATACCTTATCAAACATCAAAATACAAATTTTTATACAAATCAATTATAATAATTAGTACGTTTAACCTGTAACCTGTCACCTAGATCAAAATATAATCAAATAAGGCAACTCTAAAAAGGAAACATGCAGGAAAAAATTCATTTTTTGTTGTTGTTGGTGTGTTTTTCATCTTCTTCTTCTTCTACTACACTTGACTTCTTCTGGATGGACAGATAAACGTTCAAATGGGGATAAGTTCATTTATTAGACAGTGAAAACAGATGCAAAAGTCTGGATATTTCGACCACATATACAGCGATTGTCATCAGCAAAAATACTAAAGCGTTAAAATTAATACTAAAATATTTATACAGAACAAAATAATAATTCCCGGTTCATTCACTAGATTTGTCTGAGAGTTCAATAACCTGATTTAAGGTATTACTTTGAAAATTCGCTTCTTCTTCTGTACTTCAATTCTTCTTCGTCCCCCGTTTTCTTCTTCTTCTTTTATACTTCAAGGAAGCCTACCTTGGAAATTCTGGGACTGTGGTTTCAGCCCTTTTTGGAGCAGAGTCTTCTTCCTCGCAGCTCTCGAGGTAAATTTGTGAAGCAAAATGGTTAATAAGTTCGTCTTTGTTCAAATGATCTTCCTCCCGATTCTCTACAACAACTCCTTTAGTGACAACCCTTGCGGAAAAAAGGAGACACAACAGGGCCACCCATGCAGTAATGTGGTCCTCCTTATTATTCAATAGGGGGGACTCTACACCTCCTAATATGATTTTTAACGGTACTTATCGGTTATAGGTTATAGTGAATTTTTCGTTTATACTTATCGGTTATAGTGAATCTTGGTTAATGCTAATGAAATAAAACAAAATATGATGAAGATATAATACTTTAGTAAAAAAATTAAGAAAGAAACGCACATAAAATTATGGAAAATGGGCCGCCTAGAGCGCAGTATATTAAATACGTAACATAACCTAACCTAACTTAATCTAGGTACCTTTTTTGCCCCCCAGCCCCAAAAAACCTATTCAGAAATTTTGTTCACGAAGTGAGAAACCCCTGCTCGCTTAGCAAGCACAAGGAATTGTCTTGTTAAAGAAGTTGCTTGATTAGTTTTTGTCTTATGAGTGCATCACAAACTTTCGAGTGTTTTTTATATAACCCAAAAGTACCTTTTCAACAATGGGAATTTCAACTGTGTATTTTTCTATTTATCTTTAGTTTTCAAAAATTTCAAGGACCCCATCACAAAAATTTATTCTCCTAATTCCTTGTGATTTGTGATCAGTTGAATCGGAGTAGACTTGCTATTACCAAAATAGTATCGTGTGTGACATGTGAACCGTTAGACAATTTTATTAAAAATTCATTTTTTAAGTTTCTGCTATCACGGATCGTGGATCACTCTTTACTAGGTACACTTGCTGTTGCAACTATGACGTAACCAAGAAATTAATACGTCTGTGTACTGTCTAGGCCATTTGAGCGCCACGGAGTACCATTTGAGCGCCAAACCCAAAATTGTGATTTTGCGGTGGATGAAGCGTGGTTTGCTGCCACATTGACCTGTAGAAATATTTATTGCCACGAAGACAACGAACAAAACTGAGGATTTTATTGGGTCAATGGTTGTGAAATAACTCTGTACTGAGAGTTAAGAAGCTAAACGTTTGTTAAGCTTGTGAAGAATATAAGTGAAGATTTTACGCACGTTCATAGGGTAAGAACTGATTGCCGCTGAAGAAGGCTTGCTGGTCAAGTCGAAATATTCGGCTCTTTTTTTAGAGTTATTTCACAACGATCGTTTAGAAATGGAACGAAATCACCCAAAAATCGTGCCAAAAACGGATAATTCAAATTAATATATTGGTAAAAATACAAACAAAAACTGCTAATATCACACATCCGGCGAAATGTTATGTGCGACACCCAAGAGAAGCTCGTCTGCTGTTCGAGTTCCAGCCCTGTACTCCGTCGACAGCTTTTCGAGTCGTTCGTTCAGCCCTGCATACTTCTTGTTCGTCCGATGGATGACATGACCCTGGAGTAGCTGTGTCCTTGCAGAATCGACGACTGCTTGTTCTTCCTTCAGGAAAGAGATAAACTGCCACAAGTTCGGGTGGTAGCGACCGACTCTTCGGTTAAACCGCATGTGCCATGATTCGAGGTCGTTGTTTGTCCTTCGCTGGATGCCGTAGACTGACCAGAAATGAGGAGGACATTGGTCGAACCACTGACGGCTGAAGTAAGTGACAAACGGACGAGCCGAAGGCCAGGTACGAACGATGTGAGAAATGATTGGACCAGAATTGATTCTGACGATCGCTGGAGGTAGGAACGCCAGAGCCAGAAGCTTTCGAACGTAGAGGTTGAAGTCTGCATCGGTCATGTACAGCTCACGGACTGAGTGACGCCCCAAGTTTCTGATTACTGCTTGGCAAAAGTGGAAGTAACACCCACGGTGCTTGGCGGCCGGAAAAACTTGCTTCACGGATGTCAGCAGACCGGTCTCAAAATCAGAGACGACGGTCGTCGGGCGAAGTGTCACTCCTTTCATCGCAGCCTGTAGGATCAGCTCGCTGAAGACGTCGTTGTAAAGCTGTGCAGACTTGCTCTCCATGAGCACGAAGACAGCGGGAAGTTGCTTGTCGCCGAAGAAAACGTGAACGGTGAACAACTGGCCGAATGGGGAAGGAGCTGAGTCGAAGGTGCCGTCCATATACCATTCCGGGCTTCGTTCAAGCAGACTTAACGACTCGTCGGTTGCAAAGCAAATCGCAGCGTTATTTTGAAGCTGAAAGAGGAGGAATCTCTGGTTTGCAGACGTCTCACTGAAAGCCTGGGGCAAGGGCGTCGGTACGGATATAGTATCAGCGGGCAGTGGTGGTATCAGCTTGTTTCGTGATCTGTACATGGACGACTTCACGTGCTTATAGGGTAAGTGAGGCAAAGCACTCAGCCCACTGGCAGCAGCACTTGCGACCTGGCCGTCGTAGATAGCGGGAATCGGACGAGTAGTACGGGCTGACTCGCTTCGAAGGTCTGACCGGAATTTGTACTGCTGGGTCTGCAGAGGATCAGCGCTGTGGTCGTGCGTACCAACTGAAACTGGTGAGCCGTCGCTGGAATCAGTGTGTAACCGCCCGAGACATCCCTTCTTCATGCATCTCCAGCTCTTCTTTCTTCCTCCAGAAATCGGCTTATCGAATCTGTAGACGAAACCGTCGTGTTCTAGCAGTTGTTTATTCTTGGAGCTCTTCATTGTCAAACTGACTTCCCAGTGGTCCTAGAATATCGAGGGAGGGCTTATTCGAATGGAAATTAAAAGTTCTAGTGCCCTTTTTCAGTGACCAAAAATAATAGAGGGCAATTAAGCCCCCTCCCAGGCTCATTTTTCCCCAAAGTCACTGGATCAAAATTTTAAGATAGCCATTTTGTTCAGCATGTTCGAAAAATACAATAACTACGTCTTTGAGGATGACCCCCACAGTCCCACGGGGACAGTCCTGCAAGTTCTGAACTTTGCCCAATGTTTACACATAATATTGGTTATTGGGAAGTATACAGAAGTTTTCAGGGCGAATTTTTTCTGGTAGTTGGGGGGGGGGGTCGGGTTTTACGTGGGAGGATCTTTCCATGGAGGAAGAGACATTACTATGAAGGGGGTGCCGGATTTCCCAGAATTATTTAAAAAACAATAAGAAATTAAATAAGAAAAAACAATATTTTCAACTGAAAGTAAGGAGCAACACCAAAACTTAAAACAAACAGAAATTAATACGTACATGATTGGGTTCGCCTCCTAGTCATTAGGCTACCTCGCTCTTTGCGCTATTTTTTTTTTTTATTTTCATCCGAGCTATTTATTCTAACTAACGGCATTTGTGATTAAGGGGTCATTCTAAGAAAACTGGAACAAATTTGAACTTCGGCGTAAAGAGCGAGGTATTGAATAGGGGGCGAACCCCCTAATATACGTAATAAAAATATACGAATATAGAAGTTCGTTATGTAAGTTAAATCGTAAGTTATGTCAGTTATGTCAGTTATGAGTGATCGAAACTATATATATATATATATATATGTATATATATATATATTTATATATATATATATATATATATATATATATAATATATATATATATATATATATATATATATATATATATATATATATATATATATAATATATATATATATATATATATATATATATATATATATATATATATTTATATATATATATATATAATTTTTAAAGTTATTCCACTATGCTTTCCCTCCTTAATGTGCAAAAATATAGTAAAAATTAATATTTTTCTATGCATTTTGCTATGCATCACTCTTTTTTCAACAAGTATAACCGTAAATCAAATAAATGCTGACGAAAGCAAGAAACGGGGAAACATATGGGAATAATACAATTCGTCTATCTATACGTCTGCACATTAGAGGTGCTGGGAGGTAAGTATAGCGAAATGACTTTCAAAGTTTGATAACTACAATTTTTTATATTATAAATAGGAACTGTCTTATTAACATATCTCCTTTTCAATAGCCCCAATTTTAGGCTTATACTATATATATTGCTTTATAGTATTATAAACTAAGTAAATATATATAGTATTTATGTATACCATATATATTTACTACTAAAGGTATATACAGGTACTTATGCATTATGCGGTATCCACCGCTATATACTGTATGAGGAAAACAGACATGAAGACCCGTCGGTAAATTTTTCGCAGTTGATATTATTGACATAAGAATAAAGTAAACATACCACTCGATACCTTTTTTATGCTCTTTCCAAATAGAATAATCATTTTTTCTGATATGAATTTTACCCCCACCCCTATATATACCAATTCAGGGTATATATTTGCACATTAGGGGGGGGGGGTAAATTTTATTTCTGATGTTAATGGGAGGTAAGTTTAAAATTTACCCCCACCCCCCTAATGTGCAAATATATACCCTGGATTGGTATACATAGGGGTGGGGGTAAAATTCATTTCCGACAAAAATGATTATTATATTTGGAAAGAGCCTAAAAAGGCATCGAGTGGTGTGTTTACTTTATTCGTAAGTCAATAATATGATTTGCGAAAAATTTACCTGATCACCTAGCTATATCACCTAATATTAAATTTTTACTTACTTAAATTTCTCTCAGCTCCTTTCCCGTGATGAAAATTTTCAAACTGAAGGAATTTACCCGGGTGTTTGACAACTTGGCTTTTGTTTTGATTTCAGACCAACAACAATCGAAAGGTTTCATTTTGTTAACTTTTCAATGAGGTTTTTGTGTGACGTTCGGAAGCCGGAAGTAAGTTTATATGAAAAAGGTGACAGCTTGTCTTTTATCTTGACCGTGGCGATCAAAAATCAGGGTTAATAATACCATTTATAGGTGAAAGAATTTTGAAGACATTTTCAGAAAGTTTGCTTCAGGGAAGAGCAAGCAACCCCGGAAAACACAAAACAGAACTAAAAAATAAGTAGATATAAGTCTTAGCACTCATTTGGTCCTCTGGTTACTTTTTACTGTGGCGAGTTGCTAATAGTTGGAGTAATAATGAGTATTAATAAAGTATTGACAAGTTATTTAATAATTATTTAGCTTTATTTTATTATTAAATAAATTATTTTAGCAAATATATTTGATAAGTAAAGTATATTTAATAAATAGACAAAATAAATAATAGATAAATATATAAGTATGTTGAATAAATAAAGTATTAATCATTAGTAATAAATTATTAATAATAGGTTTCATTAGCAATTGGAATGCACTAATTTTGTAGTAACATCAACAATGAGTTAGATGCATTCCAAGAGGCCAATATGCTTTTGGACAACTTACCTGGCCCAGAACTTCTAAGGGAATTCCCTAGTCTCCCTAGGGACTTCTAAGGGAATTCCCTATCAATCAATCAATCAATTTATTCAATCAATAAACTTAACAAAATACACTTCAATATAAACTCCCCCGTAAGGCAACTAGTCTCCAGAACTCCCTAGTCTAGAATTCGCATGCTCTTGATTAAGACCTACTCACATGAGGATTGATTATTACAGTGATTAAATAAAAAAAAACAAGTTTTCTTAACTGAAAGTAAGGAACGACGTTAAAACTTAAAACGAACAGAAATTATACCGCATCTGAAAGGGATTGTCCCCTCCTCAACGCCTCACTCTTTACGCTAAAGTTTTTTATTGTTTAAAAAAATAGAGTTGTGAAAAAGTCAAACTTTATCGTAAAGAGCGAGGCGTTGAGGAGGGGACAGCCCCTTTCAGGTACGGAATAATTTCTGTTCGTTTTAAGTTTTAACGTCGTTCCTTACTTTCAGTTAAGAAAACTTTTTTTTGTATTCAATTTTTGAACGTTTTTGAATTAATGCAGGTTTTGATATTGGCTCACAGTACATGAATAATTACAACAAAATTTGTATATTAATTTTACTTTTATTTGGTTAAATGGCTTTCTCGAAACTTGTTTAATTTTATTTACGAACGTTTTTATTAGTAATAAATATACGTAACTTACGAATTAACTTATGTATCGAACTTCTATATTCATAGATTTTTAATACGTATATTAAGGGGTTCGCCCCCTAATCAATACCTTGGTCTTTAAGCTAAAGTTCGAATTTTGTTCCAATTCTTTAAAAATGACCCCTTAATCACAACAGCCGTTAATTAGAATAAATAGCTCTTATGAAAGTACTAAAAAATCTTTGGCTTAAAGAGCGAGGTATTGACTATGGGGTGAACCCAATCATATACGTAATATTTCCTTTTCGTTTTAAGTTTTGATGTTGCTCATTACTTTCAGTTGATAAACTTTTTTTTTATTTAATTTCTAATCTTTTTCTTTAATAATGATGGGAAATCCGGCGCCCCCTTCATAGCAATGTCCCTTCCCCCATGAAAACTTCCTTCACGGAAAGATCCTCCCATATAAGCCCTGACCCCCCCCTCCCACCTACCAAAAAAATCCCCCCTGAAAACGTCTGTATACTTCCCAATAACCAATACTATATGTTAACATTGGGTAAAGTTCATAACTTTCAGCCCTCCCCCCGGGGACTTCGGGGGATTAAGTCATCCTAAAAGACATATTTTTCATATTTTCGACCATGCTGAACAAAATGGCTGTCTCAAAATTTTGATCGGGTGACTTTGGGGAAAAAATGAGCGTGGGAGGGGCCTAGTTGCCCTCCATTTTTTTCGGTCACTTAAAAAGGGCACTAGAACTTTTAATTTCCGTTCTAATTAGTCCTCCCACGATATTCTAGGACCAATGGGTCGATACGATCACCCCTGGAAAAAAACAAAAAAAAAAAACAAATAAACACGCATCCGTGATCTTTCTTCTGGCAAAAAATGCAAAATTCCACATTTTTGTAGATAGGTGCTTCAAACCTCTACAGTAGGGTTCTCTTATACGCTGAATATGATGGTGTGATTTTTATTAAGGTTCTATATCTTTTAGGGGGTATTTCCCCTTTTTTCGAAAATCAGCCAAATTTTCTCAGGCTCGTAACTTTTGATGGGTAAGACTAAACTTGATGAAACTTATATATTTGAAATCAGCATTAAAATCTGATTCTTTTGATGTATCAATTGGTATCAAAATTCCGTTTTTTAGAGTTTCCGTTACCATTGAGCCGGGTCGCTCCTTACTCACAGTTCGTTACCACGAACTGTTTGATTTAAGTTGTTTTGCTGCCTTTCGGGCAATTTATCTTAACAAAACTTGCTTTAGCGAGGAATACCAAAAATTATCAGCTAAAACACAATAATGGTATAAACTGTGAAAATTACAGCCAGCGAAAAAACGTGAAAAAGGGGCCTCATCGAGACCTCTGCTCGACCGTCCTTAATGCAAGATTAAGAATAAAAATAAAAAAAAAATGATAAAAGTTCACAGGACAAAACGAATATCCACAGACAAGGCCGTATCCAAGGGGGAGGGGATCAGGGTTTGAAACCCCACCCCCTGCAAAATTTTTGTCCGATTCGTAAAAATGTAACAAAAATGCACATAAAATTTTTTTTAAGTGTTTTCTAAAGTTTTATTTTAAAACTCCCGAGCTTAAATCCAGGACACGCCCTTGTCCATAGGACAACCTATTTGTTTTATTATTTGTTTCTAAAGTTTAATTTTTGTCCGTGGCTGATAATATTTCTCACAGTTAGTCAACATCTTCAGAGATAGGCTAGTCCAGTAACCTATGTTGATTTTTTTTTCCAAGCTTAAATTTTCTCGAATTTGGGCTAGCAGCTTGCTCACCCGGGACTCAAAGGCATCTAAGGCCACAGTAGTAGTTTTCTCATTCCAATACCCATGGACCCCCCCCCAAAAAAAAAAAAGATGACATGACAGCCTCTCCCTGTATATGAAGTAGAGCGACCATTGATAATTATTAGCAAAAATTTGAGTTTAATTCTTTGCCTTTAAATTTTTAGGTCTTGGGAGAGGCATTATATGGAGGTAATTCATCAACGGAGATGTGTTCTTTATTTTCAATATACCTTTAATTGTCTTTCTTAAATTAACAGTTATAGTAAGTAATGATTCAACTGGTAACCTCTATGGTATTTATAACTGGTAACTGGTAAACTGTACAATTATCATGTAATATACATCACTCTTCCCATTTTCTCGATCATCGAAATCGGTGATTTTTATCCTCGTTTAAAGGTACCTTTAAATCTTATGGGTACCAAAATTAGCAGGCTGCTACCCAAACTTTGGATTCAAAGAGGCGTAACCAGGGTACTGAAGAACCGATTTTAGTTTTACTGCATCACATATACATGGGTTCCCACAAGGAGGAAGAGGGGGGGCTACAGGTATTCGTCACAGTCAGAAAAATGAAACAAAATAAAATGGAGCATTAAAAAGTAGTTCCTTTAATTTCTATAATGCATTTGATGTCTTTTTTAACCTTCGGCCTCTATTATGTTTTTTGTTTTTTTATCCATAGGTCATGTGTTTCAATTTGGTTCTTGTTAATTCATTTTTTTTATTGACTTATTATTCCATGCCTTTCCTTTTTTTCATAGTCTGTCATATTTCTTTCTCCCCTTTTCTTAACTTCAGATTGACTTTGCACTTAAGACTGCTTAGCGGGTGTCTTTGCCCAAATATGTGTACCTCTCTTAATGTATGTATGTGCATGTTTATTTATTTATTTTTTTTAAGCAGATAATCATGGATTGTATTTTTTTTTTCATTAAGTGCGCATAAGTAGCGAAATTTTTAATTCTTGAAGAATATGATAGCTTCTAGCAAAAAGAATAATTGCAAACCCTTGTTCCCCTGAAGAACTTTTTGCTATATTGACAAAAATTAACCATCTTCATGAGATGAAGGGTAATAACTGATAATTATCTATTAAAGTCTCATAATAACCAATATTTTATTTAACTTTTATTATTTAACATAATAGTGAAGACGACTTAAAATGCAAACTAGAGTGAACTTGCATAGTCTAAGCTTATTGAGATTCGGGATTAAATTACATATATCTATGCATTGGAAGCCGAGAGTGAGTCTTGCCCCAAAACTGGTCTTTAAGCTTCCCCTAGAAAATTTCCTTCGCCAAAAAAAGGTTGATGGGGTCCTTGGGTCCCACTAAGAAATCATTATTACAAAATGTGGGTCTTCTATGCTCATACCTGGGTCATCATTTGGGTTCATTATCCGAAGAAAATAAAAAAATGTACGTAATTTTCTCACTTTTTGAGGAAGGGTATGGCTGCATCCAGGGTGAGCTTACATGACAACATATCTCTGGTCGTGGTCCATCTCTTATAGGATTGTTTTAACAATGTTTACGCTTCAAAAACCACACGAACGTCGACGCATAATAGCCAATTATTTGTTTGAACAAATCTCCTTTTGTATTGTCTCCTCTCCCAAGCTAATGTTGTTAGCACTTTTGAGTCCCACTAAAAAAAAAAAAAAAAAAAAAAAAAAAAAAAAAAAAAAAAAAAAAAAAAAAAAAAAAAAAAAAAGTGCAAAAATCTAGGATATAGTTACGATATAATATGTATTTGATACATTATGTTTTCCAGGGCAGAGGGGGAGGGGTCCTCAGAATTTTCTCGACTTAGGCTCCACTAATAGCATCCTTGCATTGCATAATATCCTCTATGATAATTTACCTCTCATCACGTCAAAACTCAAAGATGTCATGGATGAATCATGTAAATAGCAGTACTAAGAAGGCGCATATATCGTTGCGTAATATAGTTATAATTCGGCGATTCGGTTTTAGCCATTTTTCACTGTTGAATTTTTATAAGCTGTAGATTCTGAGTATTTTAGAGTATGCTTGTCCTCTGTGGCATCCGGGGCTAAGTAAAGAGCGAAAAAATGACCTTGAGAATGTACAGAAAAGAGATACCCGTGTGATATTAGGTTCGGAATTCACGAATTATGATGAAAGCCTTAAAATCCTAGGCTTAGAAAGACTTGATGCCAGGCGCAACCAGCTTACAATGGCCTTTGGACAGAAGCTTTTGGAGTGAAGTAAGCAACGAGGCTTGCTCCCCGAATCGGCACGGACAGGGTATAATGCAAGGCACCAGAACAAACTGGAGCCTTGTAAGCCCGTGATTATCGACCAATACAGAATGTCTTTTCGACAATATTTTGTGTCTAATTAATTTGTGTCAAATTGACAAGGAAGTGCGAATAATTAAATTACATTACGTGTCTCATTTAATTCATGTTATCTGACATAATAAATTCGTATCGTATCGTATGTACAATAGATTCTAATTAGTCTGAAGCATCATTTAGGTAAAATCTGCTTTCCTGTGCCCCGGGTCCCGCTAAGAAAGCGTTTGTGTAAATCCAGCAAACGAAAAAAATTTATGTGTAATGTATATATCCCTTTTTTCGGGGGGGGGAGATGTCTAAAAAAATTTCTTCTCAAGCTCCAATACTTGTGTGCTTGCGTCTCTTTATTTGATTATCTATCTCTATTGATATCCTATCTCTTATAAAATGATGTTTGAAAATGTCCGCACACAAAAGACCATAACAATGTTCACACATAATAGAACACAATTAGTGTGAAGGGTCTTAATAAGCAAAAGGTCTTAATAGCAAAATATGATCTTTGCAAGTGATCTTGAGTTGCACTAAGAAAACGTTTGTACAAATCCAGAATCTGTAAAACATATCTATATGTGATGTTGTTGTTGTTTGTTTTTTTTTTTTGGGGGGGGGGGGTTGATCGGAGCCCCATCTCCAGAAGCTTTCCTCCTCAAGCTCCACCACTAGGCTGGTTGCAGCCCATGCTACGTTATATGATAATCTATCTCTAATCATGTCCTATCTCTTGTAAGATGATTTCAAAACTGTCCACGCATAATAAATCATAACAATACACAATATGCATATTATAATCTAATTAGTCTGAACCATGTTCTTTGCAAAATTTGCTCTCACGAGCAAATTTTGCAAATACCTTTGCGTCTTACTAAGAAAACGTCTTTATAAAACCAAATTATAAAAAAAACTATCTATACGTGTTTTTTATTTTTGGGGGGAGGGGGAAGGGGGCCGTATATATGGATGTTTTCCTCCTAAAGCTCTACTGCTAGTTAAGCAACGTCCCTTGAAGTCGTCTCTGAACCATGTTCTTAACAAAATCTGCTCTTATCAGCAAATTTTGCAAATACCCTTGGGTCCCACTAAGAAAATGTATGTATAAATACAAAATAAAACATATCTATATGTATTTCATTTTTTTTGGGGGGGGGGGGCGGATATCCAGAAGTTTTCCTCCTCAAGCTCAACTACTAGTCTGGCTACGTCCCTTTACGATCTTAAATGATAGTCTAACTCCGATCACGTCCTATCTCTTATAAGATGATTTCTAAAATTGCCCGTGAATAATAAATCAAGAAACTGTCCACGCATAATAGACCATAACAAGGGATTTGGCTGTTTCCCCGGGATCAATACACTAGCAAGGTAAATCGAATAATGGGTGGAGCTACTTCCAGGACTATATATAGAAAAGAAACCATCTGATCATGGATTCTACAATACTAGCACAAATGGATAAGGATATGCTAAAGAAACAAATCGAGAATATGAAGTACCAGGCTTCCATGGAAAGATGGCCACTATCAAAATCGATACAAGCGTAAGTGTTTTTTGGCTATTCTTAAAGTTGCGTTGAAAATTTCATTTGGTTTGGTTTATTACCGCTGTCAATGGCCCTATGTGGCCTGAAGCTCGACTCAGTTGAAGAGTTGGCCGTAATAATAGTACAAATTACGTAAATGAAAATATAAAATATACAAATATATATATATATATATATAAACAATTGACAATATATTTTAAAAATTACAGTGAAAAATAAAACATAACTTTTAACAATAAGAAAGGTCCAAATATTTTTACTTCACGTCCGGAAGCCTGTATCAGTGGAAAAAAAATTATATAAAAAACTAAAGTAAATAAAACAGAATATATAAATATGTACCAGCCCAAAATTGGGGCTACTGATAAAAAAAACATGTTAAGAAAACAATTCTTACTTCGCAATATGCAGACAAATTGTAGTTAACAAATTTTAAAAGCGATTCTATTATAATTCATCCCCCCCCCTTGATATGAAAACATATAGCCCAAATTATATATCTCCCACATATTTTGCATTGCGTCACTCTTGTTTCAACGAATGTACCTGTAAATTGAATCAACGCTTACAAAATCAAGTAATGGAAAAACACGGGAAATATACAATTTGAGATTTGTATTCGCAAAATGGGAGGGGGTATTAGGGGTAAAGTATAGTGGAATTGCTTTCAAAATTCTTTAACTTCAATTATTCTGCATATTGTGAAGTAAGAATTGTTTTCTTAACATGTTTCCTTTCTATTTTTCCTCTTTTATTCTTTCTATCTTTGCATCTTTGATGTTTCCCAATTCTAGGCTTATACTTATAAATTAAAGACAGAAACCAAAACAAAAACACAGATGAAAAACAAGAAAAAACTCACATATTAATAGTATCTAATATGACAACTGTCCGTCACTGCAAATAGCACAAAAATCAAATAAAGTCAGGATATATGCTGCCTTTCTGGTAACTTGTATCACAGTAATGTAAAAACAGAGACAAGGTTCTTTTAATGAAATTTTGCCAAAAAATAGTATATTTATCTAAAGAATTTACCCATACCCCATTAGTTTAGTAGTTTTGTATATTTTTTCCATTGATAAAGGCTTCCGGACGTGAAGTCGAAATATTCGGATCTCTTATTTTTAAAGTTTTTTTTTTTTTATATATTTTCATTTGTTTAATTTGTAAATGGAAAGGTAGTGCGGTCTAAGAAATTATTTATTAATAATAGTAGTTTAGTAATAATAATAATTTAGTAATAAAAGTAATGATAATGATCCTTACTGCCTTGCCTAAAGGCTAATCTGACTTCTAAGACAATTGCAAAAACCATTTGCTAAGTTGTCAAAGGGTGGATCAACAGGGCTATATATATCCTCTGTAGTGTAAAAATGTCAGATGTGCCCTTTAATGTCATATACGCTTATTGTAATGAACGGGCATTATAAACAGAGATGTAATTTCAAATTGCCTTTAATAGACCAGGAAATCTCCTGTTGAGAGAATTGAAATTAGAGACACTTGAATTCTTGTCCCATTTCAAAACCATTTCCCATATATTTCCGTATTCCGTGAATTTTATGGGGGGGGGTACCAGCCAGTGCCGTTCAAAATAAGGGAGACCAGCCCTGGGTGCCGTGGATCAGGGATCAATGAAGTGATTTGCTAGTTCACATTTTTCAGAGGGGGGGGGTGTTTCAGTTAATTATGTATTATGTGTCGATGACACCAGAGTGGCCCTGATACTGGACACGCGTAAAATCAAACAACTAACCATAAATGATTTCCTAAGCCTACTTGTAATGTAAATGGCTGAATAGCCTTCTATAAATTGTACGTCAAGAAATTATGTAAATATATGTAAGAAGCGATGATGTCTAAATATCTGTTTTTTTACAACTACTTTAAAAAAAATCTGCAAATATTCAAATTGTAATGATTTGAATAAGTTTATATTTACTACAAAACGAAACAAAACAACATATACGCACAAATGAGTGGATGCGGACAATGAACTCTCACAACGAATCGTATCAAAATCTATTGCTGATTGGCATCCGTCTTTTGTGCTGAGCACGCAAAATTTGTCCAAGAAGGATTAGTATTCAAGCCTAGATACAGAAAAAAAAAATCTCCTGAAAACTGGGAGCAAACTATTATTTTAAATTGTCATGAAAATTCTAAACCCGCTATCAAACCCACAATAATTTTGAACTGGGAAAGTCAGATTTGGGGTTTTCGAGCCCAATAAATCAAATATAAGCACTGCTTTTTTAACGACTGCTTTTATAGATATATTGTGATTGAGCAGTGACAAGACAAATATAGTATTTTTTTTTCGCGCAAATCACTCAAGGGGATTCAATACCTTAAAGGATCACCCTATCTTGTCGATTACAGGCTTTTATAGTTTGTGTGTCCAAACTATTTAGAATTGATTGGGTGGTCTTCCCTGAACTTATAGAGCTTGGATTTGAAAAAGACTTTAACTTCTAATCGTTCTCCCAATTTTCCAACCCCCCCCCCCTTCCGTGGAAACTTTTTACCACAAATCGAACACGCTTCAAATAGCCCCGGATAATTTCCCTCGAACATATCCAAATCCGAAATTGAGTTGGTAAAGAGAAAATAAAACAAATAAAAAGAATTTCGTATAGGAATTCTCTCAAATCCCCCAGCGTAAAATTTCCCCTGGACCCCCCCCCCCCTCCCCCAGAAATTTCCCTCTCCGCGGAAAATTATCCCGGTAGAAAATGCCCCGACAGAAAATTCACCTCCCCTTCAAAAATATCTGAATGCTCCAAATTTACTCCAAATAGATCCAAATTTTCTTTTTAAAGTTCAGGAAATGGCAATCCCTAAAAATATTCTAGTATACCTACTTGGAATAATTAAAGATCAGCTCAAAGGAAGCATCATTTGAATAACTTGAGAGCTTTGGGAGTCCCCTCTTTTCCTAACCGCCTTGATTGAAAGCCTTGCCCACACATGATGCATATTATTATACTGTATGTACATTGAATACCCCAGGCAGCTCTTTGCTTAACAATTAGCAAGAGACTATGCATTTTCTTTATTTTAAAAATAAAGAGAATTATTTTATAATTTTTTAATGACGGATGCCTACTGTTAGCTTTTCGAACTGTTAACTCGTTTAAGATGCCCTACAAATTTTTACAAAAAATTTCTTTGGGGTTGTTCTCTGGTGCTGAGAAATTTGCTAATGAGCATTTTGTCTTTGAGACGGTCAACCAACGCTGAGGGTCGTAAAATGATTTTTAAGATACCGAATCCCCTTAAACACAAAACTATATTCCTAACTTTGAGATAAGTGTTGAGGAGTTGCCTACTGTATACCACCTTGTATACATCCTAGAACGTAGGTTGTTCCACCTAGCGTGGTAGATCTCTGCTATGCCGCACCTCTTTGCACTACCCGTGGCACATTCCTGCCGAGTTTGGCGGGTGGTTACACATGTTTTGAAAGTAAGCCAGCCTTTTACAAAGGGTAAAGTTTAAGAATTACTCTCTGAAAAGGGATTAACGCTGCCCAAGGCTGTATCCATAGGGATTAGGGGATTTGAACCCCCCCCCCCCCCCAAAAAAAAAAAAACCTTAAAAAATAAAATATAATTTTTTCCAAATTCAAAGCAACCAAACAAACAACTAAACGAAAAACAAACATTTTACGCCAAATCTGTGGGTAGTCAAAAAATTCTGATAGCAAACTTCACACCATTATTTTTTTAAAAATTAGCAGCGTCATATCAAGTAAATAATGGGTGGAGTTAATTCTCCTATTAAAAGAAACCCAAATTATTATTATTATCGGGAAACTCGCCTAACTGGACCAGGGCTCAGGCCACAAAGACCCATTGCCATTGGCGTCAATTCATGGATATTAAATAACAGGCAAATATGTACTTAAAAAAAATAGAAGTGGGTAGGCGGGGGGGGATTCTGTTGCTTTTTCGACTTTTTCACCAAAATAGTCAATAAAGAAATTTGTCAATTAAATTACTGCAAAATTTTTTTTCAAAATCTAGCGAGCAAAAAAGATCTTTGAGGGTCGATACCCCCCCCCCTACAATTCATGCCTCTAACCATTATCTCCAAACAAACATAAAGTTTATATTTCTATCTGTTTCTGTTTTTCTGGAAATATTTCTTATTTTGATAGCTTGTTGCAAAACTAAAATGTTTTAGTCGTCAGGTTAAATTTTAAAATAGCTTACCTATGGAGGGGCAATAAAAAATAGAGGGTTGGCCTTTTCTATTTAACACACTATTAATAACCCATCCTACAAACTTGAGTTGGGGGAACTCCAGTTCCCTCAACTGCGATCGCCAGGTTTTCTTGGATTATGCTACCCAGAATGGTGAAAATCATTAGTTTGTTTGGGATAGTTTGGAATTGTTTTTAACTGTGCACAATTTTTCATGTGACAATTTAAATTTTAATGTGATTAAATAAAAAAAACAAGTTTTTTAAACTGAAAGTAAGGAGTGACATTAAAACTTAAAACGAACAGAAATTATTCTGTATATGAAAGAGACTGTCCCCTCCTCAACGCCTCGCTCTTTACGCTAAAGTTTTTTATTGTTTTAAAAAATAAAGTTGTGAGACAGAGTCAAACTTTAGCGTAAAGAGCGAGGCGTTGAGGAGGGGACAGTCTCTTTCATATACAGAATAATTTCTGTTCGTTTTAAGTTTTAATGTCGCTCCTTACTTTCAGTTTAAAAAACTTGTTTTTTTTATTTAATTTTTGAACGTTTTTGAATAAATGCAGGTTTTGATCTTGGCTCACCGTACATGAATAATTAAAACAAAATTTTCATATTAATTTACTTTTATTTAGTTAAATGGCTTTCTCGAAACTTGTTTAATTTTATTTACGAACGTTTTTATTAGTAATAAATATACGTAACTTACGAATTAACTTACGTAACGAACTGCTATATTCATATATTTTTAATAAATTTATTAGGGGGTTCGCCCCCTAGTCAATACATTGCTCTTTAAGCGAAAGTTCAAATTTTGTTCCAATTCTTTAGAAATGAGCGCTTAATCACAAAGGCCGTTAATTAGAATAAATAGCTCTTATGAAAGTACTAAAAAATCTTTGGCTTAAAGAGCGAGGCATTGACTACGGGGTGAACCCAATTATATATGTAATATTTTCTGTTCGTTTAAAGTTTCGATGTTGCTGCTGTTGCAGTTGAAATACTTGTTTTTTTATATTAAATTTATGATCTTTTTTTAAATAATGCTGGGAAGTCCGGCGTCCCCTTCATAGCAATGTCCCTTCCCCCATGAAAACTTCCTTCATGGAAAGATCCTCCCACATAACCCCTGACCCACCCACCCCCCCCCCCACTACCAGGAAAAATCTCCCCTGAAAACGTCTGTATACTTCCAAATAACCAATACTAATTATGTTAACATTGGGTAAAGTTCATAACTTTCAGCCCTCCCCCCGGGAAGTTCGGGGGATTAAGTCATCCTAAAAGACATACTTATAATATTTTCGAACATGCTGAACAAAATGGCTATCTCAAAATTTTGATCAGGTGACTTTGGGAAAAAAATGAGCGTGGGAGGGGGCCTAGTTGCCCTCCATTTTTTTGGCCACTTAAAAAGGGCACTAGAACTTTCAATTTCCATTCCAATGAGCCCTTCCACGATATTCTAGGATAACTGGTTCGATACGATCACCCCTGAAAAAAAAAACAAACAAACAAACAAACAAATAAACACGCACCCGTGATCTTTCTTCTGGCAAAAAATGCAAAATTCCACATTTTTGTAGATGGGAGCTTGAAACCTCTACAGTAGGGTTCTCTGATACGCGGAATATGATGGTGTGATTTTCATTAAGGTTCTATAACTTTTAGGGGGTCTTTCCCCCCTTTTTCGAAAATCAGCCAAATTTTCTCAGGCGCCTAACTTTTCATGGGTAGGATTAAACTTGATGCAACTTATATATTTGAAATCAGCATTAAAATGTGATTCTTTTGATGTATCTATTTGTATCAAAATACCGTTTTCTAGAGTTTCGATTACCATTGAGCCGGGTCGCTCCTTACTTACAGTTCGTTACCACGAACTGTTTGAAAATGTTGTTTTTATGGTGCATAATGACGACTTATCATTCCCAAAGAAAATTATTTAACAGCCACTTTCAATGATAGTGGTTTTTGAAAAAAAGACATTTCTAGGATGATCATGCACTCAAATAAATGCACAAATTCTAAGCAACATCTGGGACTATTCTTTTTCAGGAACTTTAAAGCGAAACCCTTTTAAGGGCAGTTTTCTGACAAATTTTGACTTCAGTTCAATATTCAGCTCATCAAAATGGAACATATCGCAATCTAATACGAGGAACAAAGACAGCTCCCGATGGCAGATTCCGTAAATCCAGAACGCTGAACTTCAAATTCAATTTTAATGGAGGTTTATTTGACAGTCCCACCTTGGCAGTTTGAAGATTAGGGACCACCAGCGTAGAAGCACTGGCATAGTTTTAAAGCACGGATGATTTTCTTGAAGTTTTTGACAAATTCTGAAATTATTACAGATCCAGTTGGTATATTCTCAGAATCCGCAACGATAATTTGCAAATTCAATTGAAGATTATTGTTTACCAGTTCCACCTTGGCAGTTTGAAGATTGGAGACGCCAGCGTAGAAGAAACGACATGGTTTTAGAGTACTGGAAACGTTCTTGAATTTTCTGAAAATTTTTGAAATTATTACAGATCCAGTTGGCCGATTCTGCTAATCCGCACCGCTAATATGCAAATCCAATTGAAGATTGTCGTTTACCAGTTCCACCTTGGCAGTTTGAAGTTTGGAGACCACCAGCGTACAAGAACTGACATGGTTTTAAATCATGGGACACGTTCTTGAAGCGTTTGACAATTTTTAAAATTCTTACAGATCCAGTTGGCACAATATGCAAATTCGCAACGCTAGTCTACAAATTCAATTGAAGATTGCTGTTTACCAGTTTTGCCTTGGCAGTTTGAAGACTGGTTCAAACTGCCATGGTTTTAAAGCACGGGAACGTTCTTGAAGTCTTTGAAAATTTTTGAAATTGTTACATATCCAGTTGGCAGATTCTGCGAATCCGCAACGCTAATACGCAAATTCGATTTCAACTGAATATTGCTAACCAGTTCCAATTTGGCAGTTCGAAGATTTTAGACTACCAGTGCAGAAGAACTGGCATAGCTATAAAGCAAGGAAGACGTTCTTGATGTTTATTGACAATTTCCGAAATTCTTACAGATCCAGTTGGCAGATTGTGAAAATCCTCAACGCTAATCTGTAAATTTAATTTCAATTGAAGCTTTATTTACCAGTTCTACCTTTGCAGTTTGAAGATTGGAGACCACCAGCATGGCTTGAAAGCATGGGAGACATGTTATAAGTTTTTTGACAATTTCTGAAATTCTTAAAAATTGAGCGCCACCTTCAAATTTCATTTATTTTATTTGTTTGCTTTCAGACATGCGCTTTGATTGTTGTTAAACACGCCAATCAATTCCCAATATTTTATTAACAAAAAAAAATATTCCGAAAAGATCAGAAGACCAAGTAAAGTTTCAAAAGGAAAGGTTGAACAGGATAATTTTAAATAGTGACATTGATTCACTAAAATTCAGGGCTGGAGGGAGGCAAAATGTATTTTTCAGTATTTATGGTCTGGAGGAGGGTTAGGTATTTTTTTCAATTATTTTTTTTTCTTTTGGTCGTTAAACAAAACCACAAAAAATTCAAATCTGAAGGGGGGGGATAAATATTTATCTGAAATTTCCAAAGTTGCTAATTTTATCAGTTTTCCCACAAGATTTTATCGTAAAATATAAGAAATCACAGGAAAAGGTATCTCGATAATGTGAAAAATTCAGCAGGCCAAAGTTAGAGAGCCCAAATTTTCTTTGGGGAAGTTAGGAAAAACCTCACAAAATACTGGCCTTAAATAACTTGCCGGCTGGTCAAAAATTTAATATGGCTCTTTACTTTTCTTTGGAGAACTATTTTTGTCGTATTTTGGTTTTAATTAATGTATGCAAAAGCATGAATGTAAATACTACATATCGTTAATTTTCATCAGCGTTAATTCAGAATGAACTCGCAGAACCCAAATTTTTTTCGAGGAAGTTCAAGGAAGCCACAAAAAAGCTAAGAAAAGCACTGCTCAAAGGACTTTATTATCAATTTGTCGACCCATACTATTTAAGGTATCGTACTTATAAGTTGTGGCTTAAGTTGCTACACAACAGGGCTTTCCTTCAATTTCTTTTTCATTAACTGATTGGCTAAGTTTCTCGTTCTTTCAATAAATTATTAAAAAGTACATTTTTCAATAAAAATACTATTTTTATATAAATAAACACACTTTTACCGTTTTATCTTATCTTATAAGAATTATGATTCAAGTGTTAGAATCCTCAAATTTGTTCTGTGTCTGTCCTCCTCTTTTTTTTCAATAAAATATTAAAAAGCACATTTTTCAATAAAAATACTATTTTATATAAAAAAAACTCACTTTTTCTGTTTTAGCTTATCTTATAAGAATTACGATTCAAGAGTTAGAATCCTCAAATTTGTTCTGTCTCAGTCCTCCTCTTTTTTTTCAATAAAATATTAAAAAGTACATTTTTCAATAAAAATACTATTTTTATATTAAAAAAAAACACTTTTACCGTTTTATCTTATCTTATAAGAATTATGATTCAAGTGTTAGAATCCTCAAATTTGTTCTGTGTCTGTCCTCCTCTTTTTTTCAATAAAATATTAAAAAGCACATTTTTCAATAAAAATACTATTTTATATAAAAAAAACTCACTTTTTCTGTTTTAGCTTATCTTATAAGAATTACGATTCAAGAGTTAGAATCCTCAAATTTGTTCTGTCTCAGTCCTCCTCTTTTTTTTCAATAAAATATTAAAAAGTACATTTTTCAATAAAAATACTATTTTTATATTAAAAAAAACACTTTTACCGTTTTATCTTATCTTATAAGAATTATGATTCAAGTGTTAGAATCCTCAAATTTGTTCTGTGTCAGTCCTCCTCTTTTTTTCAATAAAATATTAAAAAGTACATTTTTCAATAAAAATACTATTTTTATATTAAAAAAAAACACTTTTACCGTTTTATCTTATCTTATAAGAATTATGATTCAAGTGTTAGAATCCTCAAATTTGTTCTGTGTCAGTCCTCCTCTTTTTTTTCAATAAAATATTAAAAAGTACATTTTTCAATAAAAATACTATTTTTATATTAAAAAAAAACACTTTTACCGTTTTATCTTATCTTATAAGAATTATGATTCAAGTGTTAGAATCCTCAAATTTGTTCTGTCTCAGTCCTCCTCTTTTTTTCAATAAAATATTAAAAGTACATTTTTCAATAAAAATACTATTTTTATATTAAAAAAAAAACACTTTTACCGTTTTATCTTATCTTATAAGAATTATGATTCAAGTGTTAGAATCCTCAAATTTGTTCTGTGTCAGTCCTCCTCTTTTTTTTTCAATGAAATATTTAAATGTACATTTTTCAATAAAAATACTATTTTATATTAAAAAAAACACTTTTACCGTTTTAGCTTATCTTATAAGAATTATGATTCAAGTGTTAGAATCCTCAAATTTGTTCTGTGTCAGTCCTCCTCTTTTTTTTCAATAAAATATTAAAAAGTACATTTTTCAATAAAAATACTATTTTTATATTAAAAAAAAAACACTTTTACCGTTTTATCTTATCTTATAAGAATTATGATTCAAGTGTTAGAATCCTCAAATTTGTTCTGTGTCTGTCCTCCTCTTTTTTTTCAATAAAATATTAAAAAGCACATTTTTCAATAAAAATACTATTTTATATAAAAAAAACTCACTTTTTTCGTTTTAGCTTATCTTATAAGAATTACGATTCAAGAGTTAGAATCCTCAAATTTGTTCTGTCTCAGTCCTCCTCTTTTTTTCAATAAAATATTAAAAAGTACATTTTTCAATAAAAATACTATTTTTATATTAAAAAAAAAACACTTTTACCGTTTTATCTTATCTTATAAGAATTATGATTCAAGTGTTAGAATCCTCAAATTTGTTCTGTGTCAGTCCTCCTCTTTTTTTTCAATAAAATATTAAAAAATACATTTTTCAATAAAAATACTATTTTATATAAAAAAAACTCACTTTTTGCGTTTTAGCTTATCTTATAAGAATTACGATTCAAGAGTTAGAATCCTCAAATTTGTTCTGTCTCAGTCCTCCTCTTTTTTTTCAATAAAATATTAAAAAGTACATTTTTCAATAAAAATACTATTTTTATATTAAAAAAAAACACTTTTACCGTTTTATCTTATCTTATAAGAATTATGATTCAAGTGTTAGAATCCTCAAATTTGTTCTGTGTCAGTCCTCCTCTTTTTTTTCAATAAAATATTAAAAAGTACATTTTTCAACAAAAATACTATTTTTATATTAAAAAAAACACTTTTACGTTTTATCTTATCTTATAAGAATTATGATTCAAGTGTTAGAATCCTCAAATTTGTTCTGTGTCAGTCCTCCTCTTTTTTTTCAATAAAATATTAAAAAGTACATTTTTCAATAAAAATACTATTTTTATATTAAAAAAAAAACACTTTTACCGTTTTATCTTATCTTATAAGAATTATGATTCAAGTGTTAGAATCCTCAAATTTGTTCTGTGTCAGTCCTCCTCTTTTTTTTTCAATAAAATATTAAAAAATACATTTTTCAATAAAAATACTATTTTTATATTAAAAAAAACACTTTTTCCGTTTTATCTTATCTTATAAGAATTATGATTCAAGTGTTAGAATCCTCAAATTTGTTCTGTGTCAGTCCTCCTCTTTTTTTTCAATAAAATATTAAAAAATACATTTTTCAATAAAAATACTATTTTTATATTAAAAAAAAAACACTTTTACCGTTTTATCTTATCTTATAAGAATTATGATTCAAGTGTTAGAATCCTCAAATTTGTTCTGTGTCAGTCCTCCTCTTTTTTTTTCAATAAAATATTAAAAAATACATTTTTCAATAAAAATACTATTTTTATATTAAAAAAAAAAACACTTTTACCGTTTTATCTTATCTTATAAGAATTATGATTCAAGTGTTAGAATCCTCAAATTTGTTCTGTGTCAGTCCTCCTCTTTTTTTTCAATAAAATATTAAAAAATACATTTTTCAATAAAAATACTATTTTTATATTAAAAAAAAACACTTTTACCGTTTTATCTTATCTTATAAGAATTATGATTCAAGTGTTAGAATCCTCAAATTTGTTCTGTCTCAGTCCTCCTCTTTTTTTTCAATAAAATATTAAAAAGTACATTTTTCAACAAAAATACTATTTTTATATTAAAAAAAACACTTATTCCGTTTTATCTTATCTTATAAGAATTATGATTCAAGTGTTAGAATCCTCAAATTTGTTCTGTGTCAGTCCTCCTCTTTTTTTTCAATAAAATATTAAAAAATACATTTTTCAATAAAAATACTATTTTTATATTAAAAAAAAACACTTTTACCGTTTTATCTTATCTTATAAGAATTATGATTCAAGTGTTAGAATCCTCAAATTTGTTCTGTGTCAGCCCTCCTCTTTTTTTCAATAAAATATTAAAAGTACATTTTTCAATAAAAATACTATTTTTATATTAAAAAAAAACACTTTTACCGTTTTATCTTATCTTATAAGAATTATGATTCAAGTGTTAGAATCCTCAAATTTGTTTTGTGTCAGTCCTCCTCTTTTTTTTTCAAAAATATTAAAAAATACATTTTTCAATAAAAATACTATTTTTATATTAAAAAAAAACACTTATTCCGTTTTATCTTATCTTATAAGAATTATGATTCAAGTGTTAGAATCCTCAAATTTGTTCTGTGTCAGTCCTCCTCTTTTTTTTCAATAAAATATTAAAAAAGTACATTTTTCAATAAAAATACTATTTTTATATTAAAAAAAAACACTTTTACCGTTTTATCTTATCTTATAAGAATTATGATTCAAGTGTTAGAATCCTCAAATTTGTTCTGTGTCAGTCCTCCTCTTTTTTTTTCAATAAAATATTAAAAAATACATTTTTCAATAAAAATACTATTTTTATATTAAAAAAAAACACTTATTACCGTTTTATCTTATCTGATAAGAATTATGATTCAAGTGTTAGAATCCTCAAATTTGTTCTGTGTCAGTCCTCCTCTTTTTTTTCAATAAAATATTAAAAAATACATTTTTCAATAAAAATACTATTTTTATATTAAAAAAAAACACTTATTCCGTTTTATCTTATCTTATAAGAATTATGATTCAAGTGTTAGAATCCTCAAATTTGTTCTGTGTCAGTCCTCCTCTTTTTTTTCAATAAAATATTAAAAAATACATTTTTCAATAAAAATACTATTTTTATATTAAAAAAAAAACACTTTTACCGTTTTATCTTATCTTATAAGAATTATGATTCAAGTGTTAGAATCCTCAAATTTGTTCTGTGTCAGTCCTCCTCTTTTTTTTTCAATAAAATATTAAAAAATACATTTTTCAATAAAAATACTATTTTTATATAAAAAAAAACACTTATTCCGTTTTATCTTATCTTATAAGAATTATGATTCAAGTGTTAGAATCCTCAAATTTGTTCTGTGTCAGTCCTCCTCTTTTTTTTCAATAAAATATTTAAAAGTACATTTTTTCAATAAAAATACTATTTTTATACTAAAAAAAAAAACACTTTTACCGTTTTATCTTATCTTATAAGAATTATGATTCAAGTGTTAGAATCCTCAAATTTGTTCTGTGTCAGTCCTCCTCTTTTTTTTTCAATAAAATATTAAAAAATACATTTTTCAATAAAAATACTATTTTTATATTAAAAAAAAAACACTTATTCCGTTTTATCTTGTATTATAAGAATTATGATTCAAGTGCTAGAATCCTCAAATATGTTCCGTCAGTCCTCTTCTTTTTTTTCAATAAAATATTAAAAATTATAAAAATAGTATTTTTATACTATAAAAATTTCATTGCTCCACATGTACTTACCATTATTGTTTTTGCCAAGTGACGTAGATTTTGGCTACCAATTGACACTTTAATGTTCTTCTTAAACGCTATATGAAAGCATTTTGGGTCCTATGATAGTCAGTGGCGTATATTCCCGAAGATGTAAGGGGCCAAAGTGTGTTTTTCAAAATCTGCTGAGGGTAAGTTTCTCGTTTTTTCAATAGACATATTAAAAAGTACATTTTTCAATGAAAATACCCAACAAAAGTTTTTCTTCAAAATTAAGGGGAAAGGAAATAAAGCGGGTAAATGCCCCCAAATTGACGCCGCTGATCATAGGACGATTATTGTTTGATGCTGCGTTTATGTAAATGTTACGGACTATCTAAACAATTGGCTATTATTTATAATGACCATACAATCTAAAAAGTGCCCAATTGAATGTGACAAAGTGATAAATTATTTCCGAAGATGTAAGGGGTCAAAGTGTATTATAATCTGATCTAATTACAATCTAATTATAGAAAATAATTAGATTGTCTGGCCATTGTGAATAATGCCGGAAATTGAGTTGGGAACTTGAGAAATAATTTTGTTCAGATTTTTCTACATAAATGATTCTCGTAATTCTCTGCATAATATCAGAGCCGTCCTAGGGGATCATGGTGCCTGGGGAAAAATTAATTACAGAGCCCCCTCCCGACTCAAATATAAGCATAAAAAGCCGAATCAAAGTGAAAAATTTACAACCCCTCCCGGCCAAAGCACCCCGGAGAGCTCCCCCTCCTTTGAGTTGCTCCGCATAATGCATAGTTTGTCTAGCATAACATGAGCCATATGCTAATGATTTCCATAAATTTTTTTTAGAAAACAAAAATTGCGTTCAGTACAGCAGACAATTTCTGAGTCAAAAACGTAGTTAATAATTATATGGAATTAGCGTTTTATTTATTTTTTTAAAGATTAAAAAGACAATGAAATTTCTGTTAATCCACATTGTTAAAAGGATACATTAGTGAAAGAATTCAAAGCTGCTTTTTTCTTCATTGGCTGAGTCGTCTCACTTAACTATTCTTTTTCATAACTTCCAAGCCGTGTTCCAAAAAGTTCCAAGCCGTGTTCCGTGTTCCAATAGCAATATACTTTGCGTCCTCCCAATACCGATGTACGTCTTCCATCTTTTCAAACGTGTGTGTCCTTGTCTCATAAGCAGCCAAATTTCGATCAACGCCATTGGAACTTGGAGAGGTTATCGTTGTGTCTTTCACGCTTGCGTGTTTATTCGCATACACCGTATGATACGCGTGGCCAAACTGAACTAAGCCAGCAAAACACAAGTTTTCCAAGTCACGACGGATTGAAGCCAAATATCAAAAAGTTCGTGGTAAGTTTCATGAAGTTTAGTCTTACCCATCAAAAGTTACGCGATTATTTGCCTGATTTTCGAAAAAAAGGGGGGAACACCACCTAAAAGTTATAGAAGCTTCATGAAAATCACACCATCAGATTCAGCGTACCAGAAAACCTTACTGCAGAGGTTTCAAGCTCCTATCTGCAAAAATGTGGAATTTTGTATTTTTTTTCCCCAGAAGAAAGATCACGGATGCGTGTTTATTTATTTATTTTTTTTCCCCAGGGATGATCGTACCCAGTTTTTTTTTACCCAGTGGTCCTAGAATATCGTGGGAGGGCTCATTCGAACGGAAATTAAAAGTTCTAGTGCCCTTTTTAAGTGATAAAAAAAATGGAGGGTAACTAGGCCCCCTCCCACGCTCATTTTTTCCCGAAGTCACCTGATCAAAATTTTGAGATAGCCATTTTGTTCAGCATGGTCGAAAATATAATAAATATTTTTTTTGGATGACTTAATCCCCCCAAAAAGGGGGGAACACCCCCTAAAAGTTATAGAACCTTAATGGAAATCACACCATCAGACCGATCAGACACCATCAGGCCTCGACCGAGTCCGATGATTTTGAATTAAAGTTATCAAGTATTTTGCAGTAGATTGAATAGGTTGCATCAATTTTCTGCTGTTTTTTTTTTTCCGCAAGGAAGATTTTCCATGGGGAGGTAAGTTTCAAGGGAGGAAACTTTTCACGGGAAATTTTACACTGGGGGAATTTGCCAGAATTCCAATACAAAATTCTTTTTATGTGTCTTGCTTTCATTTTGCCGACTCACTTTTAAGCGTGGACATGTTAAAGGTAATTGTGTGGGGTAAAATATCACCAAGATTGAATTATCTAGAGAATATTTCTGTAGGGAGGAGGGATCTTTCTGTGGAGGTGGAGCCAGATTTCCTGGCATTATTTAAAAAACGGTCAGAAACTAAATATAAAAAAAAACGTTTTTTTTTTAATTTTTTGAACTGAAAGTAAAGAGCAACATCAAAACTCAACACGAACAGAAACTATTACGTATATGATTGGGTTCTCCTCCTAGTCAATACCTCACTCGTTAAGCCAAAGATTTTTTAGCACTTTCATAACAGCTATTTATTCTAATTAACGGCCTTTGTGATTAAGGGGTCATTTTTAAAGAATTGGAACAAAATTCGAACTTTGGCGTAAAGAGTGAGGTATTGAATAGGGGGTGAACCCCCTAATAAATGTATTAAAAATATATGAATATAGAAGTTCGTTACGTAAGTTAAATCGTAAGTTTTGTATATTTATTGCTAATAAAAACTTTCGTAAATAAAATTAAACAGCTTTCGAGAAAGCCATTTAACCAAATAAAAGTAAAATTAGTATGCGAATTTCATTATAATTATTCATGTACGGTGAACCAAAATCAAAGCTGAATTAATTCAAAAACGTCAGAAATTAGATAAAAAAAAACAATTTTTTTTTAACTGAAAGTAAGGAGTGACATTAAAACTTAAAACGAACAGAAATTATTCCATATATGAAAGGGGCTGTCCCCTCCTCAACGCCTCGCTCTTTACGCTAGAGCTTGATTCTGTCACACAACTTTATTTTTTTAAACAATAAAAATCTTTAGAGTAAAGAGCGAGGCGTTGAGGAGGGGAAAGCCCCTTTCATATACGGAATAAATTCTGTTCGTTTTAAGTTTTAATGTTGCTCCTTACTTTCAGTTAAAAAAACTTGTTTTTTTTTGTTTCATTTTGTGTTTCTCTCCTTAAAGCACCGAGCTTAAAAGAGGTTTGTTCTAATGCCTTTCTAATATCAGGGTGTTCTTTAGTTACTCCCTTTTTGCAAATAAATTCCGCAAGAGTCTGGCAGCCTGAACCACATAATGGAAAAAAGTAGAGACAGATTTCACCTTTAAGTTCAAGTTCTGCCAACAAGCTCCAGAGCGCTGATTTACACACCAATCCGTTTTTAAGATTTAATCGTTATTCATGATTAACGATTTCACGCCGAAGATAATGAGATTTTAAGACAACACTTTGACTTTTTATAAGCTTTAGCAGAAATTCAAGAGGACATTGTTTAGTAGCAGAAATAGATCTGGCGTCAACATGAGCACCCAAGTCCTTTATTATTGTTTTATTACAGCTTTGGTATACTTCATGCACCGTTTCTGTAATTACAACGTCGTCTGTCATTGATTCTGCTACTACGATTTTCTCTTAGGGCAGCTGTTCCGATGACTTAAAACTCCCCTCTTCAGAACACTCAACTTTCAAATTCCCATGGATTGGGATTTCATTTGCTCCAGTATTCTCTTTCAAACAAGAATTCGTAACTTCTTCCATTGGTTGTATACTGCACATAGGAGGAGGCACAGGAGTGGCCTTCTTTGGTACTTCATAAGTCGAAGCGTGCGAAGCCGAAGGAACTAGTTTTATGGGGGCCTGCTCTGTATCCTTCACAGGGGCAATGTATTTGGCCACTCAATGTTTCTTTATCTGATTGGTTACGCAGGTGGCTAAATCATTTTTGGTTAAATGTTTTACAACATTTCTTGAATCATTTTTGGAAAGACCCAACTTGATTCCAATTTCAGCCAATGATAACCCTTCAAGGCCAGCTTCGCGGATTATTTCAAAGGCAAGTCGTCCCATGCCTATTTTTGAGTTTTCTAAAATCCTTGTCATATTCAAAACTCTTTGGACTCTATCATCGTCTTCCTTCTCGTCTACGATTTCATCATCAGGTATTCGAGTTAAGTTATCTTCACTGATATTTGTATTCATTAAGCGTACAATACTTCCTATTTTTTTGTCATGCTTCGCTTCTTCTGTTTCACATGCAAAACATGAGGAGTAAGGGATTTTCTTAACTGAAAAAACTTTTTTTTCAATCCTGAAAATTTGAGTATATTCCTTAAAGGCCTCGACATGCGTTTATCTATCTCATCCAAAAGCATCATATGGTTGGGAGCGCTCTTAAGTAGCTGTACAAGATGTATACAGTCGCACATTGTTTTAGGAGTGAATTCAACATTAAATCTTGAATGCAAAAGGAAAGCTGGGAGTAACTGCCCTTGAATGTTTCTACTACTAAAATGCTGTTTAGTAATAAGATTATGCTTCAGCAAAATATTTCGATGGATATAGCTATCTTTGGGAGATAAATCAACGCCCAAAGACTCAGTTTTCCACTGCTCAACTTTCAGAGGTAGCGTGACCTTCCAATGCGTTCTAACATTATATACGCATTGATATCTAGAAGGAAAGTCGGGTTCCAGTTCGGACCGAGTAAAGCTCGATTTCGCTGCCTTTGACTTGCAACCAACACTAAGGAATCACCCCATTTTCGATAGGTTTCTTCATTTGATATCGTTCTAAGTTCCTGGGTGACATCTCTGCGAGTAAAATATTCTTTACAAGAACCACGGTTGCCAATTACTTTGTCGTCAATTGATTTAGATAGATAAACATTCAGAATATGAGTCGGCTCATACATTCCTCGTCCACGGACTTAAACCTGTCATAAATAACTACTTGTGGTCTTGATGCTGGGAGAATATATCTGCATACTGCACCTGCATATCTGCATGGATGACGAATCCCTACATATTTCCCAAATATGATCAAAAGTTTCTTCTGATACTGGGTTCCTTCCAAAGCATGCGTCTTCTATCTCTAATCTAGTTACCAGACGAGTCCACAAAGCGAACGTGGTGATGCCATCTAAACCTTCCAAAGCAACTTTGTCTAAAACAATATTATGAAACTGCGTCATTTTATACTGTCTGTTTCAATATTTTCAAATTTAAGTTTTGTATTACAAGCCATAAGGATTCGCTGAAATGAAGGGATTTTCATTTACTACAATCCTGTTCCTTATTTCAATTGCACGGGTTGAATTTTCTTGTGCTTAATTTCTAATTCGTCAATAAAATGTCTTCGTTGCCACTATGAAGACACTTTTGTTTGACGCTATGAAATGATATATGACGCTATGAACTTCTTACTTCGCCATTTTTCATGCATCAATATAAATTAACTCGTTTAGAATAACATTAAAAAAAAAATATCTTGGAACGTTCACAAAATAGATAACCTCAAAAGTACCTGAAAATGCAAAATCTTAAAATTATTATTGAACAACAGTAATTTCCGGAAACTCTTCAAGGAATGATGTCATGCTTTTTATTGAATCATTACTCCTGCTCCAATTTACTACCCAGCCTCAATTTCGTGGGAACAATTGCGGGGGGATTCAAAGTGCTTGGCGGTAAAGATCTATGAGCTGAGCAAAGATCAAAGTTACGAGGGCTGAATGAATGAACTTACCTTCTGACCAACAGGAAGGTCGAAGTGAACGAAGTAAGGGCTATGTTGTTGGGGGCCTCTGTCCTGTGCAAGGACAAAATGAACTTTTTGGCTTTACATTTTCTCCATAACTTATTCTTTGTTTTTTAGGTTGAGAGACTTCATTGAAGAAAACGAAAAGACAGATCCCTTAATTCATGCAGTTGACAAGAAAAACAACCCTTGGGCAGAAAAGGGGAAATGTGTAATGATGTAAATCCTTTATGTCTGTGAATATATATCTCAAGAGTGAAGTTCATAATAAAAAGTGTCTTTCTTTTATAAATCACTTATTACTAGCCTTAGTTAGGTAAAGCACCAACAGTTGACCTAGATTCAAGGGTATAGCCAGGAGTCAAAGGAATTAACGACAATACCAGAGTTTCCAGATTCCCGTACTTATCAGGATCAAATGGTGGCCATACTGAGGATTAGTCACACAAACAATTTCAATCTGTGTATTTAGAAGGCTCAAATTGAAGCCATTGGGTATGCATCCCCTTCTCTCCACAACTTCGCCTATTTTCAGAATCCTGTACATCTTTCAATGCATGATCGTCCAGAAACAGTCCACAGGACAATAATTTCAATCTGTATACTTAGATTGCTGTACATAGGCTCAAATGTGTATGTTTAGAATATTCTGTACATACTCCAACTTGTTTTCGTCCACGAGTTACTTAAAAAACAGTCCCAAATAATTAAATTTAAATCTTTAAATGTCATTAAAATTGCAGCGTGGCTAAAAAAAAAAAAAAAAAAAAAAAAAAACTAAGTATATACTTTACAAATTACATTTAAGTAAAACTTCAAAACTGTAGTTCTAGGCCAGTTTTTGTATTTTTCTTGGGAAATCCTCTGAATTTATATTAAGATCCAAAAAGCGTATTTTCGGGCCAAAAACTTTCGATTTTTCTTAGGACGGCCTCCAGATCTATTTTGACTACAACCACATGGACAGGGAGGGAGAGGGAGAGGGAGAGAGAGAGGGGGAGGGGATGGCAGAGTATCCAGAGCGTGTATTTCATAATTTATAACATATTTGAAATAGGTAAGCCAAATGCTACATATAATATAAGCCAAAACTATAACTAAAAAAGAAAACTAAGAGAAACAACAAGCAGAAATACAACATCATGGTTTATTCAACTCTCGTTGTAATTTATGTTTCTTTTAAGTTTGACCATTTTTTTTAAATTTTTTATTTATTTTCTCATTTTAAATTTTCTGATTATGTAAACATTTCTGCTCGAATCCAATTTTATAATATGCTGCCATCTGTAAAAAAAAAGACTAGTGTAAAGAGGAGTATCTAAATACAACAAATAAACCTAAATAAAACAAGATGTAAAATTTGGATGAAAAACTTTATTCCATGAAATAAGTTTCAATACATCATCTAACATCCAAGTGACCAATCTATAGGGTACATGATAATATTCTCCAAACCTCAATTTCCACTTTGACTCCATAGTGGATAAGCAAAATGGAAACCAAAATTCAGCAAAAACTCACAATTTATCAATTCACCGAAAACAAAAACGAGGCACAAATGGGTAGTAAGATATACCTCGTTATGGTAATACTCAAGGAAATTTATGGTTTACTCTCGAATTATTGTTTCCTCTGACTTGATAAGATACTCAAATGTTTCTTCTTCTATATCCTCTTCGCGTGGTATGTCTGTGTCACCTGAAAAATAAACCAAAATAAATACCAAGTAACGCCCGGATTAGAATAATGGGGGTAATGACAGACAAGTGAAACGTGCTGCAAAATATTCGGACGCGTGTTTCCATGGCGTCCAAACTGGAGATAGGCTAAAATTTCTAAGGATTCAAGCTACACCTTTTTAATTCTTTGCTCTTGATTGCCACGTGTTGTGTAAATTTTTTGTTTAGATTGTTATTACTTTTACAATAACTTCTGTTTCTGAATCAGTTTTTCGAAGGGGGGGGGGGTATTTACTATATTTTTTTCCTATTTACCGTAGGTCTTCTCATTGCAGTGAAGACGCCCGGATTAGAATATTGGAGGGCAAGGACAGAGGCAAGTGAAACGTGCTGCGAAATAGTCGGACGCCTGCTTTCATGACGTCTATGGTAATAATGGACGCCACGGCAATGAAAGTCAAGTGAAAACGTGCTGCACGGCGCTGCAAAAGGCTGAGCAAGATATATTAATTGCTTTTCAAAGGAATTGTCTAACGACAGTTTTAGGCTCTTATTTGATTGACTGTATATCAAAGGATAAGCTGTGTAAAAAATATGGTTCAATTCCACTTTCTAGGACTATATTGAAAGATATATTGAGAAGATTAGTCACAAGAAAACAAAAATATACAAAAAAAAATTCCACAGGATTTTCCTAAGGACAGTTACAAGCACACGTTTGACTGATTGTATATCAAACAATATGTGCAAAGTTGTGGTTAACTTTCTAGGACTATATTGAAAGATAGGTTGAGAAGATTAATATTTTACGAAGGAGGCCACCAAACATTATGCTTTTAGACCATCCATCCGGGGGCAAAACAAAAAGCAGATCTTCCCCAAGTACGCTAGGAAGATGTCACAAGAAAGCAAAAATATACAACAAAAATTTTCACAGGAATTTTCTAAGGACAGTTAGAACCACACATTTGACTGATTTTTTTATCAAACAAAAGGCTTTGAAAAAATTTGGTTAACTTTCTAGGGATATATTGAAAGATAGGTTAAGAAAATTAAGATTTTACGGATGAATGAGACCACCAAAGATTGTGCTTTTCGACCATTCATCTTGGGCCAAAGTCGTCCCACATTAGGGTAGGGAGAGGTAAAAGTAAGCCAGTATAAGTATGACGGGACTAGAACCTCAAGGTCCAAACCGGGGGTGCTGATCTCCGCTTCGTGGCCCTTAAGTGAGGAAGTGCAATGGGGGGTTGAGGGCCAGCCATACTTGCTTTCGCATACCCTTCCTGTTTATCTTCCCCATATTTCTCCAGGTACCCATTTAGAGCTGGGCCGACTCTGGCTGAGCTTAGAGCCACGTCTAGACCCCCGTCCCAAACCAAATAACCAGCCACGCCAGGAATGAAACCCATTCCCCTCGGACAAATGATTCCCAACCCAGCGCGACACAGAAATAGCCAGGAATAGGTCGCAATAATAGATTTAAAGGAAAATGGAACTTCATGGGAGGGGTACAAGGTTAAGCTATCAATAAATTAGTCGGAATAGGAACGTTAACAACTAGACTGGCATCAGATAACTGCAATGAGTTGGTAGCAGTAATGCCTAGGTGTCTCAGCACTAAGTCATAAAAAAACATTAGATTATAAAAGCTAAAAACTAAAGAAGGCCTCAGTCGTCTGGTTCTAAGTCAACATATTTTCACTATTTATAGAGATTAAAGCCTAAAGATCTGCCAGCGCTGACACTATACCTGAGTTTTTTCGAATGAAAATTTGATGCTACGATGCCTCCCCGAAAACTAACATACAAGTCTAACAAAATAATCTACCAACACTGCCACTATCCACGGGTTTCTCCGAATGAAAATTGGATTCTCCGGTACCTCGCCGAAAAATAACGTCTAAATCTAACTAAAAGACCTGTGTACGACACAGGTATCAAGTGACAATCTAGTAATTACAAATGTCACTGATACCTGTGTACGAAACAGGTACCAGTGGCAATCTAGTACGAAAGCAGCTAACCCCAGAAGTAATTACAAATGTTGTACTGATACCTGTGTACGACACAGGTATCAGTGACAATCTAGTAATTACAAATGTCACTGATACCTGTGTACGACACAGGTACCAGTGGCAATCTAGTACGAAAGCAGCTAACCCCAGAAGTAATTACAAATGTTGCTCCTGAATTGAAACCAAATTAACTGGGAGCCGCCCCAGAGATGAGCTATTGCCGTTAGTTCTCGTATTTGTTGGATCACTAGAGGGCAATGTTGTGGGTTTGAGAACTCCAGGAGCCATTGAGCCATTGGCTAGGTGGATGGCAAAAGCTATTTACCGCTTTAAAATGTTCATTTTCGCCTTCAATTTAAGATTTCTAAAGAATAAGAAAGTTCTGTACGTGCCATATCTGTTTCCCTATTTAAAGTTTATTGTAAAGCTTGGTTCAATGCTCCACAAGCTCATGTTGCACCAAAGCAAGATTTAGGTATTTTATAACTATAAACTATACTGTTAAACTATAACTATAACTACTGTTAACTGTGAAACTATAAAGAATATGACAACGACATTGCACAAATAGCCTACCAAATTTTTGAACCATTTGTGGTATTTGAATGTAGAGTTGGTGGGATTGTCTTTTTTCGATCCCACCATTACAGACGACGAAAAATTGTTAATGGCTAATAAATTGCTCAGTAGCAATACCGATGAACCATCAGGGCACACTAGGGTTGTAAACCCAAAAGTCAGGAAAGAAAAATTAAAACAGGTAGTTGATGGAGGGTTGGAAAATTTACTAACCAAAGAAACCTTTAAATTCTTTGACCGATTTAATATAAAAACAGATTTTCTAAGACAACATCCAAACATCTGGCCTCAAAATAATGGCTTCTAAGAAGGATTGAAAATTGTCAAAAAATTAAAAGTAGTTAATGGTATGGCTGAGCGTGGTGTTAAATTAATAAACGACTTTAACAACCTTCTGACAAAAGATGAAGGTCAAAAGCAATGTTTCCTCCAAGTTCTAAGCAAATACCGAGTATTAAATCCCGACATTTCAAATACTACTTTAACAAAAGCTCTAGAATAGATTAAATAACAATGTAAAATTATCAACTCATGATTGTACGTCGTCTGTATAATTTTTGCCTGTATTATATACCTATAAAAAATATATTATACATATTTTAAAATAAAAAAGGTCATTAGACTTATCAGTATTACTTTTTTATATTATATTTCAGCATTAATATAGCAAAATTTACCAAAAAAGAAAAATTTATCACTTAGTAACAAAATACACAAATTGGGCTCCTAGAGGTACCAGGTCACGTTTTGGGGAAAAAAGGCTGTCACAACTCGGTTTGACTTAAATTAACAACAATTATGTATAGAATTATGAATTTTGAAGAACAATATTGGCTTTCTTTTGAGATATTAGGCGGGTTTTTATTATTTACCGTACATGAGATATGCCTTGATATGTCAGCTTTTTGGATATAAATTAGTGTTTTTTCCAAACTTAGAGCACCGAGCGGCAAGGGTTAATATCGTTTGATCGAACTCAAATTTCGGCTATCTCAATATCTGGAAAGGGGAATAGACGAAAAAATTCCGATTTTTTTTTTATATTTTAAATACATAGTTCTTCCGACACTAAGAACGAATTTTTTCGCTCTTATTTTAATCAGAACCAAATGTTCGCCCACCTGGACGGTTTTCATTTAGCGACATTAAATTCACCAATCAAGGCTTGATTACCTTGACTGACTTTTTTTCAAATATCAACTCATTCAATTGGATATATAAGAAATGTATTAACTAAAGTTATTGATTCAAATAATAACCTTAATTGATATGACATTTAGGAGATGTTTTTTTTTCTGTGAGAATAATTTTTCAGGTAAAAGCAAAGACATTCTTACTTTGATCTGAAACAGGTGCGAACCAAATCTTCATACACACAAACATTTTTCATCGTGTGCATTGAATTCGGCAGGGGAAACAAAATTTGACTCCTTCAGAGCATGACTATAATTTATATGACATCTAATCTTGTATTCTGAACACAATTTTTAGAGTCAAAAGAACAAATATTTCGACTCTGATCCAATGAATAAAGAAACAAGTTTTTTTTTAACTGAAAGTAAGGAACGACGTTAAAACTTAAAACGAACAGAAATTATTCTGTATATGAAAGGGGCTTTCCTAAGCGTAAAGTCGTAGAGTCAAACCTAAGCGTAAAGAGCGAGGACGTTGAGGAGGGGAAAGCCCCTTTCATATACGGAATAATTTCTGTTCGTTTTAATTTTTAACGTCGTTCCTTACTTTCATTAAAAAAAACTTGTTTTTTTTATTTAATTTTTGAACCTTTTTGAATTAATGCAGGTTTTGATTTTGACTCACCGTACATGAATAATTTAAACAAAATTTGCATATTAATTTTACTTTTATTTGGTTAAATGGCTTTCTCGAGACTTGTTTAATTTTATTTACGAAAGCTTTTATTAGTAACAAATATACGTAACTTATGAATTAACTTACGTAACGAACTTCTATATTCATAGATTTTTAATACGTATATTAGGAGGTTCACCCCCTAGTCAATACCTTGCTCTTTAAGCTAAAGTTCGAATTTTGTTCAAATTCTTTAAAAATGACCCCTTAATCACAACGGCCGTTAATTAGAATAAATAGCTCTTATGAAAGTACTAAAAAATCTTTGGCTTAAAGAGCGAGGTATTGACTAGGGGGTGAACCCAATCTTATACGGAATATTTTCTGTTCGTTTTAAGTTTTGAATGTTGCTCCTTACTTTCAGTTGAAAAACTTGTTTTTTTTTAAATTTTTGATTTTTTTCTTTAATAATGCTGAGAAATCCGGCACCCTCTTCACAGCAATGTCCCTTCCCCCATGAAAAGATCCTTCCATATAACACCCGACCCCCCCCCCCCCAGCTACAAGAGAAAATCCCCCCTGAAAACGTCTGTATACTTCCCAATAACCAATACTATATGTTAACATTGGGTAAAGTTCATAACTGTCAGCCCTCCTCCCGGGGAATTCGGGGGATTAAGTCATCCTAAAAGACATAGTTATCATATTTTCGACCATGCTGAACAAAATAGCTATCTCAAAATTTTGATCGGGTGACTTTGGGAAAAAAATGAGCGTGGGAGGGGGCCTAGTTGCCCTCCATTTTTTTGGTTACTTAAAAAGGGCACTAGAACTTTTAATTTTCGTTCCAATGAGCCCTCCCACGATATTCTAGGACCACTGGGTTGATACGATCACCCCTGAAAAAAAAAACAAATAAGCACGCATCCGTGATCTTTTTTCTGGCAAAAAATGCAAAATTCCATATTTTTCCAGATAGGACCTTGAAACCTCAACAGTAGGGTTCTCTGATAGGCTGAATATGATGGTGTGATTTCTATTAAGGTTCTATAACTTTTAGGGGGTCTTCCCCCTTTTTTCTAAAATCAGCCAAATTTTCTCAGGCGCGTAACTTTTGATGGGTCGGACTAAACTTGATGAAAGTTATATATTTGAAATCAGTTTTAAAATCTGATTTTTTGATGTATCTATTGGTATTAATATTCCGTTTTTTTTTTAGTTTCTGTTACCACTGAGCTGGGTCTCTCCTTACTTACAGTTCGTTACCACGAACTGTTTGAAAACAGAAGCGAACCAAATGTCCACATATATGGTTATTCTTCATCAGAAAACGATAATTTGGTTGCCAAAGCGGGACTAGACTCTTTTCAGAATATATTCTTCCGGCAATAAGAGCAGATTTTTCTACTCTGATCCGAAACAGAAGCGAACTAAATCTTCCTCCACGGGTACATTTTTCACAGGGTGAAATTAAATTCGGCAGGCGCAGCGGAATTTGACTCCTATCAGAGCAAAATTGCAATCGATATGACATCTACGAGATTTGGGCTACAAACTGGGTTACCGAAGCAAAATTCGACTCCCAAGACGACCTCACTTTAATTTATATGAAATTAGAGTCGATTTCCTGTCCATGACCCACCAAAATATTGTCATGCCCCCTCGGTGGGGCCTGCACACAATGTTAGGAATTACAGACCTATTCGGACGTTTTTATCATACGACGTTGAACTAGGTAGCCGAGGGAAATTCGACTCCTGTCAGAGTCTATAATTAATCGATAACACACCCAAGAAACAATAACAATTAATTCTAGAAGGTATAGCTTTTACATAAGAAGTAAGAACTAGAAGCACTAAATAACTGTCATTGTTGATCCACTTACATCCTCTTAAGAGAATTCGCTCCCCTTTAAGGTTTTCCCATTCTTTCTGCTTCTGCTTCCTATAATCCCCATAGGTTTTCATCAACTTCTGCCGCTTCTCAACGAGTTCCTAAAAAACAGATTTAAAAAAAAGAGGTTTTCATGGAAGAAGAGGAGGTTTGTGCTTTCATATGTCACATTATAGTGATAAAAATTTCTCATTCATTTTATTTATGCATCAAATATGAAATAATTATTATGTATATATATATATATATATATATATATATATATATATATATATATATATATATATATATATATATATATATATATATATATATATATATATATACATATGTATATATACATATATATATATATACATATATATATATATATATATATATACATAGTATATATATACATATATATATATATATATATATATATATATATATATATATAATATATATATATATATAATATATATATATATATATATATATATATATATATATATATATATATATATATATATATATATATTATATATATATATATATAGAAGAGAATATGCATGCACATAGTGTGTTTTGATTTTGTTCAAATTTTCTTTTATATTCTCTCAAGATTTCACATTCATACAAATAGCATTAATGGTAGTAGTGGTATAGGAGCAGTTGTTTTGTATTAGTAGTAAATAAAAGTAAATAAATAGTAAATAAATAAAAGATTTTTAAGGATAGGTTTTTATAGAAGAACAGGAGGTTTGTGCTTTCACAAAGTGTGTTTTGTGAAAGCACAAAACACATTATTTAGCATTTTTTAGCATTATTAATGTTAACTGTCAGACTCACCTAGTACTAGTTGAACTGAATTAGAAAAAGCTAGAAAAACTGTTTTTTCTTTCACGTTATTCTTGTTTAAATCGCAGGGTAAACGAATAGTGAATAGCAAATAATATATCGTTATTTACTTTCAAATTTAACCGAACATACCAAGGACATTAAAATAAAAATTTTGCTTATGGGATCTAAGTTCTATTCATATTAGAAATCCACGACTTTTTAAGAAATTTTCTTTGGCTGTTTTTAAATTATGAAACTTATAGGGCACTACCACATTTTCTTTAGTGTTGCCACGTTGAACCGTAAAACTAAATAAGCAAAATAATTAGTCAGGTTTGGCAACGCTTTTCGTCCATAAAGGCTCCAACATTAACAATTTTTTGCAAAGTGTATGGTTGTGCAAGTTCCACTTAAACAATTTGAACAATCGGATTTCATTTTTACTGCTGTTAATATTCTAAGTGAGTTTTGAAAAAGAGGCACTGGTTATTTGTGTTTCCATTTATTTTAAACCAATGAACCTATTCTTGTAAAGAAACGGGTCTATAGCCAGAAGGAAGAAGAAGAAGATAAAAAGGAAAAGAGAAATGAACAATGAAACATAAATTCCACTTGTATACAGCAAGACAGCAAGGCGTTAAAAATAAAGCACTGGAACAAAAACTCAGAAAAGCAACAACAAAACTTTAAATAAAAAAACGTTCGACTCCACATCCGGAAGCCTTTTTAAACGGGAAAAAATTTTAAGTAAAAAGAACCCAATTAAAAAAGGTAAAACCATCTAAAGAAAACAAAAACTAACACACAAGAAAAAAAAATTAAACACTTTCAGGACTGCAGTTACTATGTTTAAAATGTGACTTATGTTTTTTTTTTTATTTTGTGGTCGTTTGTTCTCTTTTTCCTCTTGTGTGTTAGTTGCCGTTTTTTTAGATAGTTTTATTTCATAAGAAAAATTTGTTTTTTTCCTTATTTTTTTTCCGTTGAAAAATAACCCGGGACGTGGAGCCGAAATATTCGTTTTCTTTTTTTGTTCCACTGCTTTAGTCCCCGAAGCCGCGCCACACCGAAATGACGGCGGCGAATGTGTGATTTAGTATCGGCGGCGGCGCGCCGATTTTTCTAATTAAAAATAATAATAAAAATTCCACTTCACCAAGCACGTTCAACCTCGATTTTAGTAAGGATTTTTAAATGGTTGGCTAAAAACATACAAGAACAATATGACAAAACAAGAATTTTTTGGGCCGTGCGGAAAGTGTTTATGTTCACCGTCGATCAGACCAAGTAGAATTCTCATTTTTAGCCACTAGACCCAGGGAAACCTATGTTGTGTTTATGTTTAACATCGCATTGTTCCTATGAAATCCTGTGTTTAGTCATTTCCTTCTTGTTAATGATTTGGGCTAATGTGTGTATAACTTTCAAAGTTTGAAGTTCAAACATCTCCTGTTCATCAAATACATACGAAAAGGAAGTGAAAAAAAAAAAACAACAAATAACAACATCGAAAAAACACTGTATACAAATCAGATACCATGGCTTAACAACACCAACAATTTTAAATCAGCGGTTACATCACTTCAGTTACAATTGATGTAACAAAAGTCAGTTTGTTCACTCTGCCTGGAGCCATTGATCTTTTTGCAGTCACTATCAGTGCTGTCGTGCTAAAAAGCCGTTTAGCTGGGGCACATGTGGCCGGTACAGCCAGAACTTGACGAGCGTAAACTGCCACTCGCGGGATCTGATACTAGTACTGGACCTTGGGGTCCCACAGAATGCCGCAAATGGGCTTTTTCTTTGTATCTGCTGAAATAAGTTGTTTTATAAGGGAGAACAAACCTGCACCTTCACCATAGGGCTCCTGCGCACTACACTATAGGAGGAACTAAACTGCACCTTTACCCTCTTTTCTTATCAACACGGAATAACCCTCCGAAATTCTTTTCTGAAAGAAGTGGTCAATATATAACGTTTCAAGTCAAAGTTTAAGGCTACTTCAACGTCAGTGTGCTCTGCTAACTGAGCAAAAAAATGTAATTCATTTCTATAGATATATTTCTATACTAGCTCTAGATAATCTACCAAGCGGGAAACTACCGCAAATCAGCATCGATAAATAAATGAAACCCAAAACGAACAAAAATAACAATAAATAACTGAGTCAAACTCAAAACGAGCAGAAATTAACATAAGTTGGGCTCAAAACCCCTATGCCTTCCCAAGGCCAGAACATAATTTTCACTTTACTGAAAAAATATAAATGTTGTTACTTTTATAACTTTAATAAATCAAATAATATTAACATTTCGATTACTAAATATCAGTATATGTATATTAAACTGACAATGCATATTCATTTCTATTTTTGTCAGTAAAGTACAAATTATGTTCTGGCCTTGGGAAGGCATAGGGGTTTTGAGCCCAACTTATGTTAATTTCTGCTCGTTTTGAGTTTGACTCGGTTATTTATTGTAATTTCTGTTCGTTTTGGGTTTCATTTATTTATCGATGCTGATTTGTGGTAGTTTCACGCTTGGTAGATTATTTGACTTTAATTTTACTCATTTTTGGTTTAATGGAGTTCTTTACTTTTCTTTGAAAAAACTTATTTTTTGGAAACAGTTTTTTTAATTAATTTCTGTTCGTTTTATATTGACATAGTCTTTTCAGGGAAAAAGAAAATCATACTTTAAATCTTTTCGTTTTTTTTAAGAATTTATAGTTTGGCCTGCTATTTGTATGCTGGAAAACAATTTTCAGCAAAATTTAACAACATAGACCCTTATAAAAATCTGGACACAAATAATAGTGTTTAATTTAGTTTCATACCTCCTCTAGTTGACCTGAAATGGAAAACTTGATAACATTCGCAAACAAATTTGTTTACTTTCTTTGATAGCTTGGATACACTTACGCTATTTTGATTTGGTCAAATTTTAAGAGTAGAAGAAGCCCTGAAAGTTTGAACATAATACCCTCAGTCGTTCTTGGGATACTGCTGAGATGCCTTATTGGGAATTAACATAAACACAGTGCATTTTGATTTAATCTTAAGGCAACATTTACTTTTTAAGCATAAAGGCAAACGGGAGGGTGGGTGTGGGAGGGGGATTAGTTTCCCTCCAATCACTTTCGACTATTAAAAAAAACATCAGCCCTTTCTATTTTCAATCGAATGAGCCCTTTTCGTAGTTCCTACGACAACTCCTTCGATACGAAGTGCCCTGGTCTAAACAACAACAACAACAACAAAAATGATACATTATACCCACATCGATCTCTACTATAAAAATGTCAAGCCTTCCAATCACTTTCGATTATTGAAAAGGGCACTAGGCTTTTCGATTTTCCAAACTAATGATCCCTTTTTGAGTTTCTACGACAACGCTTTCTATAAACACCGTATATGCCCCCAGGGCATAAATTACAACCCTTACCCTAAGGGCTGTGAGGGTGGTTGTCATCCTCTAAGACCTAATTTCCAGAACTTTCAACTACGTTAACAAAATGGCTATCTCAAAATTTTGATTGTATGTGTTTCGGGAAATGGTGGGCGTGGAAAGGGTGTTAGTTGCCTTCCAATCATTTTCTACTATTAAAAAGGGCACAAGCCACTCCAATCTCTAATTGAATGAACCCTTTTCGAAGTTTCTACGACAACTTCTTCGATATGAAATGCCCTGGTCTAAAGGAAAAAATAATAAATAATACATTGTGCCAACATCGTTCTTATATACCTCCAGGGCATAACTACAAAACCCTTGCCCTAAGGGTTGTGGGGGAGTAACCTCCTCAAATAACATATTTTCTCTCTGGAAATCAGTTACTCTGAACAAAATGGCTATCTTAAAATTTTGATTGGATGTGTTTGGGGAAAGGGTGGGCGTGGAAGGGGTGCTAGCTGCCTTCCAATCACTTTCGACTATTCAAAAGGGCACTAGTTATTCCAATTTCCAATCGAATGAGCCCTTTTTGAAGTTTCTACGACAACTCCTTCGATACGAATTGTCCTGGTATGGAAAACAAAAAAAAAAAAAACAAAAAAAAATAAATAATACATTGTGCCAACATTGTTCTTTACTTAGACATCTCTATTGCGCTGCCTATGACAACATCCTGAATTGCTTAATGCTCTTTTACCTACCTCTTTTCATCCGAAAAATCAGAAAGAAAAATGAACAGAATTTTAAAGTGGAAGGTAGAATTTTTGTTTCAAGAAAAATTTCTTCTTCTCCTTCCTATGAACCGATATACATGGCGAGCCCAAGATGACAGTATTTATTTTTAAGAAACAGATTAGCCGGGATGACGGTTGAAGCCCGGAGGTCGATATCAATAACCAAAAAAGAGAAAAAAAAACGGCGGCGTATTAATGACGCCGCCGCCGATAGAATCAGCGGCGGCGTCAGCGCGCTGATGCAAGCTCGGCGGCGCGCCGCGGTTTTTTTCGGCGGCGCGCCGCTGATTTTCGGCGCGGCTTCGGGGTCTACACTGCTTTATTTAAATTAATCCCGTTTTTCTGTCTAATTTTTTTTTGTGTAAATGGAAAAGCAGTGTGGTCTAAGAAATTACTTAAAAAAAAAAATAAATAAAATGAACAAATACATACAAAGATGAAAAACCACGGAAGTAGAATATATGTTACAAGGGCAAAGCAAGATCGCTTGCTAATATGTATGCTCAAGTTTGTCCACTTGACCAATTCAAACAATCAAAATTCATTTTCATTGTTCTAGGTACTTAAATTTTGGGAATTGTTTTTAATTTGCGTGAATGAACTTCTACTATTAAGGGTACCTCCCTATTAAACTAAAGGACCTCCTAGATTAACTGACACCGTTTTGTAGGGCAGGGTCACTCACTTCACCAGCTTGGGCTAAAAGGCCCTCACTTTCTTTGGGTGACTGGCTCTGTTTTGCCTACTTTTCAGTACGAATTCAAAATGGATCAAACTGATGTCGCATCAAATGTCCATATACATGCATATGGCGTTGTGTGTACTGGGGGCATTGTCCTCCAAATCCCCCCTCCCCCCGATCTTAAAAGAAATACCCTTTCTTGATATTTTTTGGATAATCGACTCTTTTGGTATTACTACAGAAATACCTTTTACAAAACAATTTTTAAATTTTGAATGCTACGGCAATTTGTGTCTATTTTTTATTTTAAATCAAGTCATATTACTATCTTCAAAAAATACATCAAATTATGGATTTACCGGCTATAGATAAAGTCATTTCTCACATTACACTCTATACGCATAAGAATTTGTATTTCGCATAGAATGAACAACTAATTTTTAACAACATACTTTTGAAACCGCGGAGATTGCTGTAAACTACACAAATATTAATATTGAGCAAAGATTGAGGGGAATTTTCGGAAGTGTGTAAACAAGAAGGGTTTGAATAGATTGTGGTGAAGGAGGAACGGGTGTAGCTGTGATGGCCTAGTGCGGCTTGGTGCTGTAGTGAGTTGTTAGTAGTAGTAGTGTTGATAGCCCGATACCACCCAGATGACATGAGAACTGAAGTCCAAGCTGAAGACCAGAACAAGCAGAGGGAGGCGAAAAAACCCTTGAAAGGTTTTTTTTTTTAAAGACAAATAGCTAACGGGTATTTGTTTATGTAAAATCAAATCTGTGTGTGTTTGCACTAAATAAACAATTCAACATTTAAAGCAAAGAAACTACAGTTAAGTCATCAACAGTCTCTTTTACAACATCATCTGTCATCAACAGTCTCTTTTACAACACCATCTGTCATCAACAGTGTCTTTTACAACACCATCTGTCATCAACAGTCTCTTTTACAACACCATCTGTCATCAACAGTCTCTTTTACAACACCATCTGTCATCAACAGTGTCTTTTACAACACCATCTGTCATCAACAGTGTCTTTTACAACACCATCTGTCATCAACAGTGTCTTTTACAACACCATCTGTCATCAACAGTCTCTTTTACAACATCATCTGTCATCAACAGTCTCTTTTACAACACCATCTGTCATCAACAGTGTCTTTTACAACACCATCTGTCATCAACAGTCTCTTTTACAACACCATCTGTCATCAACAGTGTCTTTTACAACACCATCTGTCATCAACAGTCTCTTTTACAACACCATCTGTCATCAACAGTGTCTTTTACAACACCATCTGTCATCAACAGTCTCTTTTACAACACCATCTGTCATCAACAGTGTCTTTTACAACACCATCTGTCATCAACAGTCTCTTTTACAACACCATCTGTCATCAACAGTGTCTTTTACAACACCATCTGTCATCAACAGTCTCTTTTACAACATCATCTGTCATCAACAGTCTCTTTTACAACACCATCTGTCATCAACAGTGTCTTTTACAACACCATCTGTCATCAACAGTCTCTTTTACAACACCATCTGTCATCAACAGTGTCTTTTACAACACCATCTGTCATCAACAGTCTCTTTTACAACACCATCTGTCATCAACAGTGTCTTTTACAACACCATCTGTCATCAACAGTCTCTTTTACAACACCATCTGTCATCAACAGTGTCTTTTACAACACCATCTGTCATCAACAGTCTCTTTTACAACATCATCTGTCATCAACAGTCTCTTTTACAACACCATCTGTCATCAACAGTGTCTTTTACAACACCATCTGTCATCAACAGTCTCTTTTACAACACCATCTGTCATCAACAGTGTCTTTTACAACACCATCTGTCATCAACAGTCTCTTTTACAACACCATCTGTCATCAACAGTGTCTTTTACAACACCATCTGTCATCAACAGTCTCTTTTACAACACCATCTGTCATCAACAGTGTCTTTTACAACATCATCTGTCATCAACAGTGTCTTTTACAACATCATCTGTCATCAACAGTCTCTTTTACAACACCATCTGTCATCAACAGTGTCTTTTACAACACCATCTGTCATCAACAGTCTCTTTTACAACATCATTTGTCATCAACAGTCTCTTTTACAACACCATCTGTCATCAACAATCTCTTTTACAACACCATCTGTCAGCAACAGTCTCTTTTACAACACCCTCTGTCATCACCAGTCTCTTTTACAACACCGTCTGTCACCAACAGTCTCTTTTACAACACCATCTGCCATCAACAGTCTCTTTTATAATCTTCAGTCACAAAAAAGGGGATTTTTAGACCCTTGTTTTTCAGTTTTTCCGAGAGGGCAGTCCTTCGAAACAATTTCGGGAGGAGCAGGGGAAGGAGCATTCTGATAAAAAAACAAGAAATGGTGTAAAAGACAGCTCAAAGGTAAGCATCCCGCGATTCCCCTGTCTGCTTATGTCCCTGTGAATAGCATTAAGCTAAAAGGAGTAGTAATTAATATAAAAGGAGAGTATAATTTAAAATGAATAGTATTAAAATTATTATTAAAATAGCATCAAAATTATTAATTTTTGTTAAAAATGTTAATTTAAAACACTAACAGGAATTTGTATAAAAAAGAGACGCGAACGTTAGCATGCAAATTGTGTAAGACTAGAGAGACAAAAGAAGAGAAATTACCTTGGAAGCCTTGGTCATTCGTATTTTATCCTTGACTTCAAATTGCGAACTATACCTCTTCAAATTTTTCTTGATTTCTTTCACCTTTTCTGCACTTAAGAGAGACGGTTGGCGTGGCCTCCAAGAAAACTGGATGAACCGGCTGAGGGGGAACCTTTTCAAAACTTTACCTTGAAAATTCCATATCCAATATGCATTGTCTGACTGGAAGAAGAAAAAAGTAGTAAGAACATGTTAAAAAAAAGAAAAAGAAAAAAGACAAACAAAATGCAGAAGCCTAAAGGTTAACAAAATATGTCAAAACAATAGAAAAGATTAGTTAAAAACAAAAACTTAAACGACAGACGTGGTGCTTTTTTGCAGTGGTATAACATACACGTGTGAACGATAAGCTGGCTTTTACGCAGAAAAGACAACGTTATCTTGGCAAATATTTAAACTTGTACAACATGGGCACTCAACGGACAACATTGTCATGGCCGCTCAATAACAACGGACAGGATCCTATTTTGATGCAAGAGCTTGAGTGGGCGTTCAGACGCTGAATCCTGCCTCAGACTCTGCCCAAGTTTCCCGCTCAGAATGGTTGAAAGTCCAATGTTTTTCAGAAATAGGAAATTCACAATCATAATTGTCACCTAAATAGGTGTTTTCAGTTTTGAAAATGTTGCCCAATAGTTCCTATTTTCAGCTTACAACCATTCTGAGCGGGAAACTTGGGCAGAGTCTGAGAGAGAGTCCAGCGTCAGAACGGCCACTGAAAAATAAAGAATTTAAAAGTACCCTAACCCCATCTCGTCTTTGGCTATTCAAAAAAAAAAAAAAAAATCCTAGCACCATTTTTGGGGTTCGAAGTATGATGAGCAGAAACAGTTATAGTAATTATGGGAAAATCTTTAAATATACAGAAAACAAGAAAAAAGGAACCCAAAAAAGTAAACAAAAGAAAATTTAGCTCTGCCCTAGGATGGATGATAGACTATCTATCAACAAGGGAAATAAATCATTTTTATACAATTCTGAGAAAGTTATGACAGCTTTGCGTCTCACAGAGACTATCTGTCTAGGCTTTGCTCTAATTAGCCATCGATCTCAAGTGTGCAATCACTTCCACAAAGTTGATTTTAATTCTAAATAAACGGACTCAGTCTCGGCCTTCGTCTTCAACCTCGTTGAACTCGGTTGATTTTTGAATTAAAATCAACTTGGCTTTAGTGATAGAAAACTTGACCCTTTAGATTTCAATCTCAAGGAATCAGACAATTCTTATGGTTGCAGCGATAGTTGCAACCTAGTAAAGAGCAAACCACTACCCAAAAGTTTAAGAACACACACTTAAAAAAACTGTCTAGTGAGAAGAATTGTTATTTTTAGCTGATACAGAAATGGTAACAATTATTTTGGTTAATTTTAATTGAGGGTGGCTTAGCAGAGGTTTTCGCAAAAATATCTGTTTTTTTCCGTTTGTTCAATACCTGAAAATTATCATCACTCAGTTCGGCCTTTTTGTTGGCTATTCGCTACTCCCCACACATCAGACTTATTAATCCAGCATACCTTATTAATCCAAAAGGAATTGTAGGTAACAAAATAGCGGCCTGTTGGATCCCACTCACAGTCTGTGGCCTGAAAATGTTCGCCGGAATTCATAAATGTAAAGTCGGTAGTGTCATAAAATTCAAACATCCCTGAGGCGTTCCTCAGGGCAGCTAGACAAATGTATTGACCACACGGAGCCCAGGATAGCTGGTTACACGACCTCTTCTCAAGTTTTTCTGAAAAAAGAAGGAAACATTGTACAACCCCGTTTAATATTACTAACTCTATATTTGCTATACTAAAAAGCATATAAAAATAATGCAAAACTATCAGTATTAAGCTGGTTTCACACTATTTTCGTAATTTGCTATGCTAAGTGGCTAAGTTACACTATATTAAGTTGAACATTTCATAGTGACGTAGGCAGTTCTAAGTACTAAGTACATGTACTTAGAATCATATTTTACGTAAGTTTTGAATGAGAAAATTTATCGAAGGCTTTACTAAGACCAAGGTATATTGCGTCAACTTGTATGCCTTTGTCGAGGTTTGGTCTCCAGGTGTTTCTAACTAGAAGTAGCTGGAATTCACCTGACCTGTCTTAGGAATCCAAACTGCCTTTTGTTGATTAACTTTTTGGTTAGAAGCTATTCTAGTAATCTGTCTGCTATGATGGACTCAAGGATTTTACAATTGATGCATGTAAGACTTATGGGCCTGTAGTTGAATGGGTTTTGTTTTTACCTTTCTTGAAGATTGGGGTGATGATTGCCTTTTTCCAGATACTAGAGAGTTTTTCCGTATTTACAGATGCCAAGATAGAGGTCTTGTGACTTGTCCTGCAAGTTCTTTAAAAATGCGAGGGTGTATGCCGTCGGGGCAGATTTATTTGTTTTTAGCTTTTTGAGTTTTTGGTAGATGGACTCTTCATCGAAATCTATCACTGAGAAGCCAACATTTTCTTCATCTATTCGTGCTGCATCACTTCTATCCTCCGATTGTGATGTAAAACTGATGCAAAATGGTAATTAAATAGATTGGCTTTTTAAATGGGGTCTTCCAATGTTTTTCCACATAAAGGATCTATTAGAGCTGCAATGCTAGGTCGGTCATGTCGCTTGGATCTTACCTAATTCCAGAAAACTATGGGATTTTCATTTTTGGCGACATGTTATTCTCTTTGAGCAGCAAAATAACGTGTTACTTTTCTTATTTTATTTCTTAAGCGGCAGAATAGTTTGTATTCTTCGTCGGCAGGAGTTGTGACAAACTTTCACCAAGCCTGCTGCTTTCTTTTGATTAGCTCCAGAGTTTCTCGGTTCAGTGCGGGCCTTGTGTACTTTATTTTAGCTGGCATTTTTTTTTTTATTTACCAATTTCTGGATTTTATCACAAAATAACCCATACATCTCCTTTACCGTCTAAAAAATAAATTTTTTTAAATTCTTTAGGCCAATCCTCTTCGCTCAGAGCCTCACGCATTGATTTGTAGTCTGCTTTATAATAATCAAGTTTATCTTCATTATTGTATTTTCTTTTTGATTCAGCTTTCAGTTCAACAGTAATATTAGCATGAACCGACTTGCGCAGAGGCGCCCCAACTCTAACTATTTCAATTTCTGAGCGATTGTTACACAGAACCAGATCAAGTGTTGTTGGTTATCTTTTCCCCGAATTCGAATTGGCTGCTTTACAAGCTTGTCTAGGTAGTTGTCATTTATTGCTTTTAGAATTTTTTTTTTGGGATGGTGACCCAAATGATCCTTGTGTATATTGTGCATCCCAATCAATCAGTGGGTAGTTGAAATCACTACCTAGTATAATGCTAGTGGTTTTTGGTCTAAAATGCCCATAAATCTTTGAGAGAGGAAGGTCATCATTTTCAAGGGTGCTTGAAGGGCTTCTGTACATGATTCCAATGTTTTTCATTTTTAGATTTCTCTGGGTTAGCTGTAACCATATACTTTCTAATCCATTTGTTTTTACATGAATATCAGGTGTTACATTTTTATGAATGTAGCATAATATTCCTCTGCCTTTTTTATCTTCAAGATTTATAGTTATTTGTGTAGCATGGAACTGAAATTATGAAAGTGTGGTTGGGTGACGGCTGTTTTTGGATTTAACTTCTACAATTCCAAAAATATGTGAGGTTTCAAGAAAAATTAGATGCTTCAGTTCGTCAAGTTTATTTTAAAGGGAATCTGCATTTAGATAGAGTATTTTGAGGCTGTTTTCTCTCTGGATTTTAGCTTTTTCGTCTCGAGTCAGTTAGTACCTTTTTGAGCTCTAATTGTTGTTTCGTGGTCCTTTCGTGTTTGGTTGGAGAGAAAGCCAGGTTGGTTCTGACCATTTCTTTTCGATAAGCGAATTTCTGCTAGGGCTCCTCTTTGCTTGGGAGTTAGATCCGGTTTTATGTAAATCTTGGCTCGGGTGTACTCGCTAGATGCTCGGAGGCGCGGTGCTAATTTAAGGATGATTCGAAACTTCCTTCCAGCTTCAGAGGAGTCTTTCCTTAATTTCACAAGCAGTGTACGAGGTGACAGTTCATCTTTTGGTCTACTAAATCAGACAGCTTCAACAGTATCATCTGTCAATCGGATGGCTCCAATGTTATTTTCTTCAGTTAGATTGATTTCTTTTGCAGAATCCAAAATTTTTGAGGATTTTGGTATCTGGTATACCAATAATTACAAATTTCATTTTCTTTTCCTCTCTTAATTTTTTGTCTGCATCAGAACGAAAAATTGCATTGACAGTAGGATAAATCTGCGAGCCTAAGCTGTTAGGTTGATAGAGCTGGGGCTCAAGGTGCTCATTGAGATTTATTGTTGATGTAGGATTCGCAATTGGGCCGAGAATGTCGCTTAACTCCCGCACTTTGAGCTATAGTTGAGCAACTTACCTTTTATTACACACCTAACATTCGTGTTCAAAAAATGTTTGATTAGGGTCGTGAGCCTTTGCAGCGAGTACTCAATCACTACTCATACCTCTACAGTCGGCACGCTCCCATTCTTTACAGAAGAAACATAGAAAAGAAGTTGAACCTTCAGTGGTTATGCGGCATTAAGTGCATTCTGGGTAGACATCGCTCAATAATAATGATCCGGAGCTTGAGGGTTGGATTTTGGTAGGGTCATGCGAGGGACCTAAATTTGGATTGGTGATAGAGCTGGTAGGACTTGGCGCATTATTGCTTCCAGTAAGTGCATAATTGGCTTAGCTTTACTTTTTTATCCGAAGTTTTTAGCTAACGTAGATCCGCTCTTGTTATTTAGAATAGATTCTGCGGCGCTTGTTGGAGAGATTTGTTTAGGTGTGCTCGGATTTGTTATGGACATGGGTCATTCGTCGTTCCTTTACACCTGTTACACTTCAATTTTTCTCGAATTTTCTTTGTGTTTAGTTCACCCCAGTTCGTGTTGCCACATGCCAAATGATACCAATCATGGTATCCGAATCACTGGACACCTCCCTGTGAGCGAGTAATATTTTTTTGCATCTTGGACATAAGTCAGATACCTTTTTTCTGGACCATATAATCTAAAGGTGAGCCCGAGCGAAGTAAGGGAAGCGCTGGAGGCTGTCTACTTTGTCCCCACAATTTAAGGGGCAAGCCCAGCGGGTACCACGGCTCTTGCTAACAACTCTTTAACCCCTCCTCCGCTTACTTTTCTCCCGCCACCTCTAGAGACTATTTGCGGTGGGTTGTTATTATCCAATAATTATATAATCCAATAGTTCAATTTATAAATGAGGTCACTATTATATTCCAAGCCAATTGTTGCGAAATAATTAAAGGTCACTGAATTAATCATGATATATAAGTTAGGATTATAAGTCACTATAATCCGAACCCAATTATTGTGAAATCTTAAATTAATTCAATTAAAAAAAAACTCGCTGATCTATTAATGTTCATGAAGTATCTGATTTAAGTTCTAACTTTGAACTTTGAAACAAGACGCAGATATGCAACAGTTCCCTGCAATCAGCAAAATATTTCTAATAGAATATTTTATGTTTAACAAAGTATAAAAATATTTTTACAAGGCCTAAAGTGGTGCCTTCTAGATTTACAAGCAATTTCTGTTTGTAATTTCAGTTGCGTGTGCTAGTTCATTTTCAGTATTTGAGGCTGAGGAACTGTATTGCATTTGCCTCCCAACTTTTAATAAATCTTTATTGACAAATGAAACTCAGCGAGGAAAGAAAATAACAAAATGAAAAATAAAATCAAAAAAGGTGAAAAAATGAGGATTTTGTCACCCAGTGGCGAACCATGAAGAAGAGGAAATAAGCAAATATTTCGACAAGAACCTCCGCCAAGTCGTCCTCAGTGCTAAACAAAAAAGAAAGAAAAGAAAAAGAAACCAACGAAAATCAAACCTTTCGAAGTTTACTTGTTAACGACAGAACAGAAACTAAATAAGAACCAGGTTAGAATCAATGAAAAAGAAAACTACCAAGATGATTGGGCAATAATCCTTTGTTTTGCAATTACTTTGGCTGGCCTACGTCAAATCTTTATTTGCTAAAAAAATTCGACACACTACTCCTTTCTTAATAGGGAGATTAGAAAGATAACCCATGGCAATAAAACCAAACTTTAAATTACAGGAGATAAAATTCTCTTTTAGAACTGATCAATTACTCCTTGAAGAGCTAATGGGCGTATATCCTATCAGTTTTTTTTTTTTTTTTTTTTTTTTTTTTTTTTTTTTTTTTTTTTTTTTTTTTTGTAGAGACTATGCAAGAGTGGGGTTTTCAGCTTGTACGACTGCAGGGTTGAAGTGAGACTGCTGCTGCTTCAAACTACCCCTGTATTTCTTGCCACTATCATTTTTCAGAAAGGTAGAGAATTTATACCTTGTTTGAAGTGGCATTACAAATAGATTTTCAATCTATCATGGATGAACTGGTCATAAGAGGAACTTACATCATTTTTTAACAATATTCAATACCAATCAAACTCCAAATTATGACACCCAAAAAACTAATAGGGTGAATACTAGGGAAATAAAAGTAAATGGTAGGCCAAACTAATAGTGCAAATAAAAATCTACAGGGTAAATAATTTTCAAAAAGGATCCCATTCCAGGGTAACAATATTTGATTTGCTAACAGTGTTGAAGGTTGGAATTACTATTTTAGGTTATGTTACAGGCTATAGCAGAGGAGCCAATTCAGCCAAGAGGAAGGCATGCAGGACTTGTAATCCTATGACCTTCGGGACGGGGGTTCAAGTCCTGGTGTCGTCAGTCCTCCAGCTTAGGGGAGGGGGGGGAGGGTTAGAGGTGTGATTCTATAAGCTCAGCCGCTGTGAATCCAGAGAGCTTACGTTAAACAGATTATCGCAGTACATTTGAATTTCAGATGCCACGTGAGGTGTAAAACGCCTGGTCCTACCACAAGTGCAAGTATAATGCTGAGGGGCATACAAATATTTGCCCCATTCTTTTTCTACGGCTTGTTGGGTTTGATTAAAAAATAAAAAAAATATGTCCGAGAAGAGATTATTTACCTAGGGGATATATAATTTATCTTTCGGTCAAAAAGAAAGTAGTTGGGCTAGACAAGCGCAATTTTCAGATATTTTCAGGGTTTGATCTTTGAACGGATTCTGAAAAGTTTTATTTACCTGCCTTAACGCCGTTCTTTAAAATAAAAAAAAGCGCTCTAAAAGTTTACCCCCTTAAATACCTTTAAGAAAATAACATGTAGAAATGACTTACTAAGAAGTTGTGGAGATCCCTTTGTTTCATAGAATGAAACACTTAAAGTAGGCCCTTCGCCGTGGATAATGGCAAATTTAGGGTTCACTGGATCCCAAGCTAAGGAGCTAATAGGGTCTTTAACTTCAACTGAGTCCACAGGGATTTGTTTCTCTCGCATATGGAATATCTCAAGGTTGTGAGTAATACCCTAAAAAAAAACGATGACAAGAGTGAATCTACGTAAATAGTAATCATTAAAGGAATAGTAAAAGAGGCAATATTAGTAAAATAGTATTTCGTTGTAATTACAGAAGCATTAGCTTGATTTCAAATCAAGTAATTCTACTTTTATATTGCAAGGTAACAACAAGCTTCGTGTCATCAAACATATAGTGTCCAAAAAAGAACGCCACGATTTCTTCACAATTTCACAATATCCATTGAAAAATCGCAAAAACACATTCCCTGGTAAAAATAGGTTTCAAAGAATATCAGTTGGAAAGTTAGCAGATGCAATAGAGAATGCTGAAGCTATGCATCGAGTTTTGAATGGGATAAACCGAGTTGAAGACGTTTATGGGTTGTTCAGGATGTTCATATTGACCTAACAAGACCAACACATAACTCAACTCGACACCATAAAAAAAATGAACAAACAATACACACATACAGGCATAAATTTGTTCCAAAGAAAGGGGGGCGGGGTGGCAGAGGACACGTTTAAAAACACCACACACAAAATTCTATTTAAATTGACAATATTAGCAAGTATTTGTAACACCTAGCCAATCACATGATGTCATACAGCGGGTAGCCGCAGCCGGTATTTTGCCGGAAAACTTTTATGATCAGTCATTTTTCGTATTTCATCCACTATCTTGCATCACGGAAAACTTAATAACCATAAATAACATTATAAAGGGTGTCTTAAAAAAGAATATCGGATTTGAAAAACCTGTTTTTTGTTTGTTGTTGTTGACACCCTTTTTTTTGCATATTTTGGTATTACAGACCATTGAGGTTATGTTTTGATATTGCGATTTTGTCTTCCCGGTTAACAAATGTGGTATAAGTTCGTAAATGTGTGTCAACCACCTCGCACTAGAAATAATACTTAATAACAGTAAATAACGTTATTTTTGTTTGTTGCTGTTGGCACCATTGCTTTTAGATGTTTTCTTATTAGATCATTGAAGTTATGCTTTGATACTGCATTTTATTTTCCATGTCAATATTAAAGGTAGTTTTTTGGTAAAAAAAGTCAAATATTCTGGCTTGGTTTTTGGTTTTGCTTGATTCAGTATTTCTTCTGCTCTGTTCGAATCTACTTGAAAAGTATACTTTTTTTTAGCAGAAGACGGCTTGTTGGAGGTCTTTATCAGATATCTGCTTATTTTCTGTCAACTGGCTGACATTACCCTCGTTTTTCTCGGCTATTTTATTTTATTTTTCATTTAGTATTTTTTTTTCTTGTCATACGTCATAGGCATATGTAAGAAAAAGATAGAACATCAGGAAGAAGGTGCTAGATTTAATAGGCTGAGTTGCTCCAAGTGCTGTATTGGTCTGAAAAGGCATGCAAAGGCATATGTAAGCAAATAACGGAATTTTTAGAAGGATTCTTGATTTGATAGGCTGAAAAGCTCACGAGATGATGTATTGCTCTGAATAAGTAGGCAAAAGCATATGTGAGCAGAGGATGTAGTATCTAGGAAGAGATGCTAGGTAGGCAAAGGCATATGTGAGTAAAAGATCAAATATCTAGTAGAAGGTGCTTGATTTAATCAGGTTTATTTTATTTTTCATTTAGTATTTTTTTTTCTGTCATACGTCATAGGCATATGTGAGCAAAAGATAGAATATCAGGAGGAAGGTGCTAGATTTAATAGGCTGAATTGCTCCAAGTGCTGTATTGGTCTGAAAAGGTATGCAAAGGCATATGTAAGCAAATAACGGAATTTTTAGAAGGAGGTTCTTGATTTGATAGGCTGAAAAGCTCACGAGATGATGTATTGCTCTGAATAGGTAGGCAAAGGCATATGTGAGTAAAAGCAAAAGTTTAGTAGAAGGTGCTCAATTTAATGGGCTGAGTTGCTCTAGATGTGCTGTATTGCTCTTAGTAGGCAGACATAGGCATATATAAGCAGAGGATGTAATATCTAGGAGGAATGCTTGATAGGCTAAATTGCTCCAGAGGTGCTGTATTGCACTGAATAGGTAGTCAAAGGCATATGTGAGCAAAACATGGAATATCTCACAGAAGGTGCTCGATTTAATCGGCTGAGTTGCTATAGAGGTGCTGTATTGCTCTGAATAGGCAAACATAGGCATATATAAGCAAAAGATGTAATATCTAGAAGGTGCTGGATTAGATTGGCCGAATTGCTCCATAGGCATCTGTATAACTCTCAATAAGTAGATATAGACATGTAAACAGGAGGATGTAATACCTTGAAGTTCTTGATTTGTTGTGTGGAGTTTATCCCTAGGTGTTGTTTATGTCGATGTTGGCAAATGTTGGTAAATTCAAAATGTCGATGTTGGTAAATTCAAAATATTAGTAGGTAATTACGTAGTAGGGCTAACAATCCCTTTTCGGACGAACCTAAAGCGGGTTGGTAATCATTTCACGCAAAAATTTTCACTAAAATTTTAGAAGAAGGTGCTTGATCTATGCGAACAAAATTCCAGAGACTTTCAGGAATGAATATATGATTGAATTCTAAAAGTTCCATTTACCAAACCCACTGATTTCTTTGGAGTTTTTTATTAGCTACTAGAATAAATATTGGAAGCTGTAACGATTTAGCCGAAATAATGAAGCTTAGCCTAAATGACACTTATAGTGAGAAAAATCAGGCCAAAATGGGCGGCTGCTTGAATGGTTTTCATTCAAAGAAGAAGAAGAAAAGATAAACTTACACTGTATTTGATTTCCTGTTTTTCTTTCCTCATTTTTGAGTATCGATCTACTTTCATACACAAAAAGTCACCCGATTTTTGCCAATGGATCTTTGCATCAGCTACGTTGAACAAGTTCTTCACTCGCAATTCTTTTTTGCTACAAAAAAATATGCTACATGTATTATTTTGACAAATTAGCCATAGGATAGCTCAACACTACTAGCAGATTACTTTGGATCATATTTGAAATGCAACACTTTGCAGTCACTAGGTATGAGCCCTATCTAAAAAGTTTGTTTTAATTCAATTTTATTTATTAGCACTGAGCATAAGGGATTAAATGTCTTTTGTTAAGTACATTTTCGGCTAAAAGGGGAGCTCTTATGACCAATCTGTAGGCCGAACCTCCCTCTATATCCTCCTACGCACAAACAGGACTAGAAGTATAGAGAAGGCAGTATATTAGCAAATGTTAGATAGGCTATTTGCGTGAAAAATCAGAGGGTGTGAATTTCTTCACAAGAATCCCCTGGGCATAATCTTACATTATTTTTATTTGTTTTGAATTTCTTGTCGTTCCAATAAACTATTTTTGTTTTACCTTTTTTGGTTTACTACTAGTCCTTAGATTAAAAAAAAAACACATAGTTCACTTATAACCACTGAGTACAGTAAAGAACTAAACCAAATACATTACAAATTTGGAATCAAAATCATATTTTTAGGCTAGGAAAGGCCAATCTTTGGCGCAGAACTCCCCCCTACACCCCCTTATGTGCAAGTGTAAACAAAAGTATGGATATTAGAACTAGAGACGTGGAAGTCAGCATCAAGAATAACACAGTTACAGTGTTCCCCTTTGTCACCATCATCAGGAATCGCAGATAATCTTTCGATTAAAACTGTAGTGGTTCAACCTCGCATGTCGCAAGAAAGTTGTGTATCTTATTATCGATTTCGACCCCGCTCTAAATGGGTAACCGGAGGAGTCTGGAGAAGGTAAAATGGAAGAGTGCATGAAAGCACAGGTAGCTGCCCCCTTGCCTTCCTGGCCGAAGGGCCATGAAACAGAGATCAACGTAGCCAATAGGGAGCTGTTCAATGGCGTGCTATTACCTTTACCTTACCATTAAAAAAAGAGAAATATTTTTTTATTTAGAGTAGAAATAATTGCTTATGTTCTAAATGAAAAGACTGTCTTAGGTAACAGGTTATTTTTGGTATTTTAAAATATAATCTTAAGTTTGTAACGCAAGTTGAGAAGGTTTGATTACATATTGAGAGATAACAATTCGCTCGTATTTTTGTCATACTGTGTCTTGTTCCTAGATTTTACCCTTTCAGTTAAACGGGTATGCATATTTTGCGATGTATATAAAAATGAATTTTAATTCTAATGGTCAATGTTCAAAGGAACATGGGCGTCATGAATTTATCTCTATATTTT
>CM051259.1:5452970-5652970 GCA_027921565.1 Artemia sinica | reverse complement strand
AAAAAAAAAAACATTTTAAATATTTTTACTTTTTTGACTTTAATAAATACAAAAATATTAAAACTTTAAGAAATGAATATCAGTATATAGATATTAAACTAACGATCCACAATAATTTTTTTTTTTAATGCGATTATGTTCTGGTCTTGAGAAGGTAGGGGGGTTGTCAGCACTAATAATTACTGAATTTTTCAACAATACTGAGTCAAATAATTCTCTTAAAATTTTGATCAGGAGTGTTTTGGGGAATGATAGGCTTGTGGGGGAGGGGCTGGTTGCCCTCAATTCAATTTTGACTCTTAGAAAGGGCACAAAACTTTGACTTCCAATCAAATTAGTCCCATTCGATCCGAAGTTTATACGACCAACCGTTCCATAAAAACCTTACATGCCCCAAGGCATAACTTACAACCCTTGTCCCTGGGCTCTGAGGGGTTGTGTATATTCTGAAGGCCTTGTTATATGGTCTTTGGACTATTGTGAACAAAATGCTACCTGAAAATTTTGATTGAATGCGTTTGGGAAAAAGACGGTGTCAGGGAGAGGGGGGGGGGGGGGGGCAAAATTGCCCTTCATCGCTTTTGACTTTTAAAAGGGAACTAGAACTAAATTTCCAATCAAATGAGCTTCCTCTAAAGTTAATATAACCACTCCTTCCTTATAAACCTTATATACACCCGGGGCATTACTTACAACCCTTGTCACCAGACTCTTGGGTTTTGTGTCAACCCCAAAGACCTTGTTACGTGATCTTTAGACTGCTTTTGAACAAAAGGCTATCCCAAAATTACTATAGGATGTATTTGTGGAAAGAAGGACGTGAGGTGGGTGGGGGTGGGGGGGGGGGCTAGTTACCCTCCGATCACTCTGACTCTTAAAATGAGCACTAAAACTTCTAATTTCAAATCGAACAAGCCCCCTCCAAAGCTAATACGACCATCCTTTCCATACAACTTACAACCTTTGCCCTGAGGGCTGTGGGGGGATTGTCATCCTCAAAGACAACTGGACCTTTCCACTACGTTGAAAAAAATAGCTATCTAAAAATTTTGATTGGATGTATTTAGGGAAATGATGGGCGTGGGGGGGATTTTCGCCCTCCAATCACTTTTGACTATTAAAAAGGGCACTAGAACTTGCAATTTCCAATGAGGCCCTTCGAAGTTCCTACAACAACTCCTTCTGACGGGGTTATCACCCTCAATGACCTAATTTCCAGAACTTTTAACTACGTTGAACAAAATGAATATCTCAAAATACAAAGTGCCCTGGTCTAAAACAAAGAAACTAAAAAATAAATGAATAATAAATTGTCCCCCACATCACTCTTTACTTTGGCAGCGTTATTGCACTTGCTATGATTCAAAGGGCATTATATGGTCACAAATGCTTATTCAAACTGAAGTCCCTTTTAACCATTATGACAACTCACACTGTGCAATTATGTGAGAAAAAGAGACTATGATGAGGAAAAGACGCCAGGTGCTCACTTTATGGGAATGGGGTTAAGCCACAGTTTGACTAAATTTTTGTGATCATATAATGGCCTCCCATAAAGTGAGCACACAACCTCTTTTCCTAAGCATTGTCTCTCTTTCTCACATAATCGTACAGTGAGTTGTTATAATAGTTAAAAGGGACCTCAATTTGAAAAGAGACTACGCTGAGGAAAAGAATCTATATGCACATTTTATGGTAGTGGGGTTAAACCATAACTTGACTAAATATTTGTGATCATTCAATCACAATAAAGTGGGAAAATACACTATGAAAGAAAAATACAGCGAGAGAATCAAAATTTCATTAAAATTATTAAAAAAAAGGTACTGTAAAGGCTATAAGCATCTTGACCCGTTCAGATAAAACGAATTAATTCAGGTAAAATATTTCCAATCCAAAATAATTCGGCCGAAAAAATATTTCTCACTTCATAAAATTTTATAAAGTGAGGGTTTTGTTAGATTGCCAATGTTTTATTAATATTATAGTATCTTAACAAGTTATAGTAAAAAAAAAAAAAAAAAAAAAAATCCGATATCACCAAATAATAATAATAAAAAGACAAAGTCAGAGTTTAATCAAACAAAAAAAAAAAAAAACAATCACAGTTAATAGAAGTATCTAGACCAATTATTCGTTTAAAAACAAACTAATTCAGACAAAAATGCTGCCGATTTAATCTATCTTGAGCTAAAATACTTCTGATTTAATCAAATGAAACAAAAAGAAGACAAAAAAGTAGAATTTAATTACCGATGTTTCATAAATACTAAGGGTATCTTGACTAATTCGGGCAAAAAATTTGTCATCATGAGACCATTTAAACACTGGCCAATTTAGGCTTCCTGAATCAGCATTGAAAGAACGCTTTCTCTGTCCTGTTAATACATCCCAGATTATGATCGATTGAGGTTCACCTTCCTTCTGATCAGAAAACGCATTTGAAAATGACACCATATACCTAGAAGAAGAAGCAATCGAAAATGAGCCAACACTGAAAGACTAATGGCCTTTTCACTGAAAAACTGGATTGTAAAATCGCAATCCTGAGTAAAGAGTAAGGGTAACTTACAAGAGTAGGAACTGACTGTAGTGTCGAAAAAAACAACAAAACTACCAATGCCATCTATCATTTGGTGACACTTGAAATTTTCTCAATATAACAATAAGAGTAATTAATTGAATTACTGTAAATGATAAAATTAGGTTACTAATAGGCGTCTGATCTCATTTCCTGGCAGAAATTTTTTTTATAAAGCCTGAGGAAAATGAAAAGTACCACCAAACGCTAGATGGCGTTGAGTTTTTTTTTTTACACTAGCGCCACTTCCCACTCTTATATTACCCATACTTTTAGATTTGGATCGAAAATTTACCGTTCCACTGGTAATCCAGATTATGGAAATTCTACTTAGCTGACTATCGGGATTGTAAGTTTATGATCTAGATTGTGAATTCGACAACTGCGCGCGAAAACAAGATTGTGGATTGTTGATTTTGCCCAGTCGTGAGTTGGGCTTATAAACTTTGCTATTCCGTATGTTGCTATTCGACAATCCAATTTTATAAGCTTCCTTGTTCCACTGATAACTGCCGATCTTATTTTAAGAAATCGGTTTGCTAGTAGGAAACGCTTTAAATAGTCGTTCAGTCAAATTTAACTACAAAACTAGAAGACTCGAAACACTGAAAAGGTCCTGACTGGAAGGCTTATAAACCTTAGCAGAAGAAGAAGAACGTAAAGCAGTTTGTTAATATTATATTTGTTTAAGTCAAAAATTTCGTGGAAGTTGAACTACAATACAAAGTAAACAACAAATAGAAGCGTTAAAAAGGCAATATTATAATAACACAAATAACAAACTTTAAAAGGTAAAATGAAATATTAGTCATGCTTTTCATCACCGAAGTAATAAGCCTCGACTGCCATTATTTTTTGCTGTTTACTATATGTCCCGTTTCTGTCTCCTTTTTTTTATGTTTTTAGCATGTCCCAGCTTTTTTCAAGTCCAAGAATACGGGAGTATGGAATTGTACTTACTTTCCAATAAAATTTCCCTAAAAACTCATTGCCTTCTCCCCCCTCCAATTTTTTTGGGGGGTTTCCCACAACAATAGCAAAACTCAGCTTCCCGCTCTAAATAGACAACGATTTTTAAATCAGGCGATTTTTTCCCATGTACGAGCATATTTTTAAAAGTAATAACTTAGTATTGCAACTCCATATATTGCCAATGTGGGTAGGGGAGGCCCTTCTTAGCAGAATATGTCCAATAATATTGTAGAATTATCTAACTTTGCGTTATTTCGTTCACTGAGATACTAGAAAAGGCAGACCACAGGATCAAAACTGCTAAAAATACAGTTTTTCAAAAGGCATACATTTTCTCCCTCCGTGTATTCCCGGTCATAGAGCCTTGGGGGGGGGGAGGGGAGAAGTCATATGATGTTGAACATGCTGTTATTGTTTACTATTGTTTGTACACTATATATGAATAAATATCTATGTACCTTGAGCCTGGTGGGACACCTGTATCCTTCAAATTAGAATTACAAGACGTAGGTTCCACAAGGCAGGATTTTTATTTAATAAACAATGACATATGTAGGTTACATAAATCAAGAGTATGACTAGTCAATGAATAGAGCCTTCTGGGACTCCTCTATCCTTCAAATTAGAATTACAAGACGTAGGTTCCACAATGAAGCGTTTTTACCTAATACACAAGGAATTATGTAGGTCACCTGAATCAAGAATCAGAAAAATCGGGGTTGCAGCGGCAGCTAACAACCTAGTAAGAGACGATCATTTCCCTTAGTAAAAACTACAATAACCCAAAACTCCTAAAAATAGAGTTAGATCAAAACAAGAAGTACACTATTAGAACCGCCTTGTCCGAAACCCCTAAATAGAAAGCTTATCACCTCTTGGCTTGAACATCAATGAAAAAATATTGGCTTGAGAATCAAGAAAAGTGGCTTCAACCACAATATTCTGCATATATGGCAACTTTTTTTTTGTTCTCCTCAGATAGCTTGGCACGGGAACATCGTAGAGAGCTATTTAATGGCTCATTTTAAAGGAAATTAATGTGGTTAAAAACATTTTGTAATTAAAAAATTAATTTTTCAAATATGATCATTTTGTACGAAAAACTGCATTTTCATGTACAATATTGATCAATGAAGTCATAATCGTAGGCTGTAGCCAAGTCGTCTTTTACTATTTGTATTAAGAAAAGGCCATGGGCTTTTTTCAGATTGTAATTTCACAGTATCTAGTAAAAGGCGATGAAAATGCAATAATGTTGTTAGGGTTTTTCCACGTTGCAGCGGTAGTTATATTATAAAACGAACTACAGCATAGTAACTAAAATATTTAAATAAATAATCTGGGTTGCAGCGGTAGCTAGCAACTTAGTAGGGGACGATCCCGTCCTATATAAAAAATAACCACCCATAACTCCTAAAACTAGTGTGACATCAAAAATATATACGGGTTTAAGCAGTAGCTAGCAACCTAGGAAGAGACGATCACGTTCAATGTTAAGAAATATAATAACTCTTAAGAATAGTCAGGTCAAAACAAAAAGTAAACCATTAGAACCGCCTTGTCCGAAACCCCATTATAGGAAACTTTCTTTCCCTTGGCTTAAGCAAGGGAAACATATTGGCTTGAAAATCAAGAAAAGTGGCAGCAACTACATCATTCTGCCTGAACAATATCTTCTGTTTTTCCTTTCTTTTTTCTTTTCCACAGATAGCTTGGCACTGGAACATCGCAGAATTGTTCAATGGCTCATTTTAAGGAAATTATTGGGGTTAAAAACCTTTGTAATTAAAACAAAATATTTAAAAAATAGATAGATTTTTACGAAAACTGCATATTCATTTAAAGATTGATCAATGACGTCATAATCGTAGGTTGTAGCCAGGTCGTCTCTTACTATTCCAATTCAGAAAAAACCATATGCTTTTTCCTGTTTGCAATTTCACATCAAACAAAGAACAGATCAGGCCGATAACAGATCAGACCGAGAATTACATAGAGGAATAAATACAAATTCTGACTCTATATATCAGTTTTAAATGCAACAGCTTTGAATTTTGGTACATTTAATTTCCTTGTTTCAATGGTAAGCTCTGGGATTTTAAGAAAAATAAAACCTAGGAACTTTCATTTATAATTTCAATGCTATTAAATCAATATGATGTCTTAGAATTATCACTCTATATGATATTGGTTTTATTTGAGGTAAAATCTTAGAATTGCTCCATAAAATGGCAGAATAAACTACTTTTGCATGGCACAGTTGGTGGGTCAGGACAGTGGTATGATGTCATATTTAGGTAATTAAACGTAATAGATACCAAAAATGCAGTTTTTCTAAAAACTCGTATCTTTTTCCAACCTAATTACTTTGGTAATCGAAAACGGGTACTAGAACTTTGGATTTCTTTTTGAATGATCCCTCTCCTGATCTTCTAGGACCATTGGTTCGGTACGTTCTCTCTTGGGGAAAAAACAACATAAAAAAATTTGATCTTTTTTCTGAAAAAAAAAACATCAAAATTCCTCATTTTATAGATAAGTGCTTGAAACCTCTATAGTATGGTAGCCTGACATGCTGCAACTGATGGGTTGATATTTATTTACAATATCTGACGTTTTGGAGGTGTTTCCCCCTTTTTTTTTTAAATAAGGCAAATTTTCTCAGACTCATAGTTTTCATGGGTTATATTAACGTTAATGAATTATATATATACGAAATCAGCATAAATATACATTTCCTTTGATTTATCTAATTTTTTCAAACTTCCGTTTTAGAGTTTCGGTCACTATTTGGCCAAATCGCTCGTGATAGCAATCGATCTATGTAAGAGGGATGGAAAGGGGGTGGGGAATGTAAACCTCAGAATTCGGGTCTTCAACCATGGAGATTTTGATGGTAACCTTTTCCTTTTTCCCAGCCTTTCCAAAAAGTAAAATATGCACATAAACATTAAATTTCAACGCAATTTTAAACTGAGCTAATCTAGGTAGGCCTATGGCACGAAGTATTGCTATTTTTGGTGCCATATAGCAGTTTATGACGATTTTATATACATTTCACGACGGTGTAGATGGTTTAGACTAAGGAAAGTGTTATATGCACCTTACGACGGTATAGACAACAAGGTAACTTAGACATCAAAGTTTTATTCCCACTCGTTGCGACTTTAAATGGTCTTTTCAACTACAAATCTACAAAAAATACGCTTAAATGATCACCAGTTTTGAAATGAGACTGTGAATATCTCTCTTTGATGTTGCGTAGGTTCTAAATCCAGTGTTGGCAATACAAGGGGAGGAGTGCTACATAAAGGATCGATACTGTAAATTGGAATTTTGTGAGCATCATTGGTATTATGGTTTTATTGATGGCTGAATTACAACCTAAAAGAAATCAACCCCGGGTAGCCTTGAACCACCAGCCACTTGCACTATGATATCATTAATTATATTTGTAAAATTAACAATATGACACATACATTAGAACCCCCTTGTCCGAAACCCCTATATAGGGAACTTTCTGGCCCTTGGCTTGAACAGCAAGGGAAATATATTGGCTTGAAAATCAAGAAAAGTGGCAGCTACTACAGCATTCTGCCTAAACGGCATCTTTTTTTCTCTTTTTTTTTTTCCCTTGTCCACAAATACCTTGGCACTGGAACATCGTGGAGAGTTGTTCAATGGCTCATATTAAAGGAAATAACTAGATCTAGTGCTTTTTGTAATTAAAAGAAATATTTACAAAATAGAATCAATTTTTCCACTAAAAACTGCATTTTTATGGTCAATCTTGATGAATGTCAGCTATCATAACCACTAGGTAGCGCACGTATGCTTACGATTGTACCGTCGTAGTTAAGATTACAATATTTATATTATGACAAAGCAAAGGTAGTTCATTTGCTTGAATAGTGAAGGAAACCCATTGGCTTGAAAAACAAGACCAGTTGCTTGAACTACGGTATTCTGCATCGACAGCATCTTTTTGTTCCTTTTTTTACATTAAAGAACGAACTGCTAGTAACGAGCCCATAGTAACTGAAGTAACTAGAACTAGAACGAGCATAGTAACTAGTAACTAGAACGAGCCCATAGTAACTGAAGTATTAAAAAGAATCATTATATATACGGGTTGCAGTGGTAGCTTGCAACCTAGTAAGAGACGATCACGTCCAATGTGCTAAGAAATATAATAACCTATAGCTCCTAACAATAGTCAGATCAAAACAAAAAATACACCATTAGAGCCTCCTTGTCAGAAACCACTACATAGGAAACTTATTGTCCCTTGGCTTGAACAACAAGCAAATATATAGGCTTGAAAATAAAAAAAAATGGCAGCTACTACAATATTCTGCCTAAATGGCATTTTTGGTTTGTTTTTTTTTTCGTTTTTTTTCCTCCTCAGCTAGCTGGGCACTGGAAAATCATAGCTTTATAATAGCTCATTTTAAAAGAAATTACTACATCTAATGCCTATTGTAATTAAAAATAAAAGTTTTTAAAATAGGATCAATTTTGACACAAAAACAGCATTACAGTCAAGAGCGAATTCTTGCTCATAGTAACTGAAATACAAGCACCTTCAGAGGTAATATAGAGCACCTTCATAGGTTGGTGAAATGAAACCTCACCAAAGATGACGATGTTTTTGATATGATGGTTCATTCTATCCCAAAAAATAAATATCTACTCCCCACCCAAGTTTTAAATAAAGGCGCTAATTTTAGAATGGCATTTTTGAACTGTCGCGGGTTACTAAATATTTTTGATCGAATATCCCTGTTTATTTCTCATCATAATATAGATGTCTTCGCCTCTTGTGAAACATTTTTAAATGATTCGACAAAGACATTTATTAATAAACAGGATTATACTTTTTTTTCATAAGAATCGGATTAATAAAAAACAGGGACATTAAATCATCAATTCAGTCAGATCTGGTGAGTGAATTTGATTACCTATATCTTGAAATGGCGTTTGAATTTTGGGCAGTTAAAATAGATGTAAATGGTATGAAAATTTTGTGTTGTGCTTTTTACCGGCCTCCAAGTTCTCCTGCTTCTAAATTCATGGAACTTCTTGATGATTTTGTGCTTATTGCTTCGAAAAAGTATCCAAAAATAGTTATCATGGGTGACTTTAATATTGATTTATATAATTCTAATAATTCAAGTGGTAATTTCCATGGAATCTCTTCTGACGGGGCTGACTTGTTAAAGGTTTGCCTGTCCAGTGGTCTCTTACCAGCTTATGGAGTCCAAACAAGAATAACGGAAGATTCTGCTTCCCTTATTGATAATTTGTTTACGAATCTGGAACTAAAGTCTAGTGATGTGGTTATTGAACATTTTTCAGACCATTTGATGCTTGTGACCGAACTTCACTTGATTACAGAGTTTAATAGGCCTACTAAAAGAAAAATGAGAATGACTAACAGAAACTCCGTAAGTAAACTTAAAGTATTGCTTTCTTCAAGATTTTTCTTCTTGTTTAGAGTCTTCGGACCCTGATTTTCCTGCTGAATTTTTTGTGAATCAGTTTAAACGTTGTTTCAATAATACTTTCCCTCTCCGCCAAATATCAAGAAGAAATAGTATAAAGCCGATTAAGCCTTGGATATCTCCTGGATTGCTGGTATCAATAAAAGATAAGAATCTGTTATATAAGGCATACTTAATGCATCCATCTGAAGTTAAATTAGCTTAATTTTGCAGATACAAAAATTATTTACCAAAAATTCTAAGATCAGCACAAAAAGTCATTACTTCGCCGAAGCATTTGTTGAAGTAGAAGGGTCCCCCAAGAAGACATAGGAAATAATTAATAAGTGCTTAGGAATTAATAGCTGAGGATGGAACTAAACTTGCTACAGGGAAAGTAGAAGTTGTCAATGCATTAAGTATACACTTTGCAAAAATTGGCGAGGAAACCGCGTCAACTGCTGGAAACAACCTGGCCCGTCATCTGGATAATGAAACTGGAGAGGACTTTCAATCATATCTACCCCCGTCTCACAATAGCTCCATTTTTCCTACTCCTGTAACCCCAGATGAACTTTCACTTACAACAAACCTTTTAAAGAATGGATCTTCGGAAGGGATTGATGGGTCATCTACTAATCTGATTTAGTGCATAGCACCAAATATTGTAATCCCGCTTTCCCATGTGTTCAACCTCTGTTTTAAAACCGAAAGAATTCCTTCTTGTTTGAAGTCTGCAAGAATTATCTCTTTGTATAAAGGAGGTGACCCGAAGAACTCAACAAACTATCGGCCGACTTCAATCCTGTCTACATTTGGGAAGTTGCTCGAAAAGTGCCTATATAACCGTAGTCAGCTTTTCAATAAAATCTAAATTTTTTAGTCCGATGCAATTTGGGTTCCGGAAGTCTCACTCTACTGAGCATGCTATTATGGCAATGGCTCAGCTTGTTCATGACGCCCTCGACAAACGTGATATTCCTGCTACAATTTTTATTGACATTAAAAAGGCATTTGATACGATTTCCCATAAAATATTGCATACTAAACTTGATAACTGCGGCATAAGAGGCCCAGTTAATGACTTAGTAATGTCATACCTAAAAAACCGAAACCAGTATGTTGAAGGAGACGATATTTTTTCCTCATCAGTATCTCAATCTCAGTGAGTTGGAGTCCCACAAGGCTCTATTTTGGATCCACTCCTATTTCTTATCTATGTTAAAGATATCAGTAATAGCATCAAAGATATTGGCCTTAACACATTATTCGCCGATGACACGGCATGCAATGTCAGCAGCCCCGACTCTAGATCTTTGAAGCTTAGGTTGGAATCAGCACTGAAGAGGCTTATCTTATGGTTTTCGAGAAATAAATTGACTATTAATTGTACTAAGACAAAATTCATCATCTTCTCTCGTACTGGGAAAACAGCACCGGAAATTATGATGATTAATATTCAAAGCCTACCCATTGAAATTGAAAGAGTTGATGATATTAAATATTTCGGGATAATACCGGATTCAAGTTTATCATTTAAAAGCCATGCAATTCATCTTCGAATGAAACTGGCAAGAAATATTGGAATGATGAATCATCTGAAATTTGTTCTGCCGTTTTTTGCCCTGAAATCTCTTTATCATTCTCTAGTGCATTCATATATAAATTACAGTCCAATTATTTTTTTGAATACTTTTAAAACTCATACTCTTCCTCTTCAGAGGCAACAAAATAAAGCTCTGGATCTATTGAAAAATTGCCTGCCTAGCCCGTTTTCTTACCCTGGTAAATCGTCAACAAAAAGTATGTATCAAATTTTAAATATCCTTCCACTGGATCTTTTCCCTTCTTTCCATTCTGTTCTTTATACGATTAAACACGTTCAAAGTCTTTTGCCTGAGTATTTTTATTTGCATAATAATTTTTTTCAGGATGATAATCAGGTTTTGCATGCATATTGGACACGTGGCAGTTCTGTAGTCCGTCAAGCTTTAATAAAATCCAAAAGGTCCCGTTTTTCACCGAGGCATAGTATTATATATAATTTGAATAAATTTCATAGTTTTGTAGATTTGAATAAATCGTTGGTTAATAATAAAATTATATTAATGAATCACTTAATCAGTAATTATTAATTTGATTTATTTTCTGGGGTGGATGCTCCTCATTTCACTTTATTTATTTGGTTATTTTGATTTTATTCGGATTTTGTTTGTCGTTCCCATACGGAGAGTTGAAGAGCAATCGTTTTATTCCAGTATCTGGAGATAGTATTATCTATTTATTGTTGAGTGTATATAAACCCACACACTAGTTATTCTCACTGTGAGTCATTAATTTGATAGTTTTGTCAAAAACGTTTTTTATTGATTAATAAAGAACTTGAACTTGAACGAATTCTTGCCCATAGTAACTGAAATACAAACACCTTCAGAGGTTATATAGAGCACCTTCATAGGTTGTTAAATTGAAACCTCACCAAAGCGCATTAGATTATGGGACCACACATTACAAGGCGATCATTCGAAGAACAAACCATTGCATATATTAAAGTTATATAAGGGTCAGATTAAAGAACGCATTTTATATAAGGGTTAGATTAAAGAACGAACTATTGAGCATAGTAAATGATTAGTTTTCTAGTGAAGATATGGGTTGCAGTGGTAGCTAGCAACTTAGTAAGATTCATGGTGAAGTTTGAAATAAAAAATTAAAATTAATTCTTAGACACCGTAAATAATTTGTAGTTTAGATTAAATCCGGATTGCAGCAGTAGCTAGCAACTTAGTAAGAGACGATCACGCCCCATAGTAAAAACTAAACTAACCCATAACTCCTGAAAAAAGATTCAGATCAAAACAAGAAGTACACTGTTAGAACCAACTTGTCCAAAACCTCTATATAGCAAACTTACCGTCCCTTGGCTGGAATACCAAGGAAAATATATTGGCTAGAAAATCAAGAAAATTGACTTTAACCACAATATTCTCCATATACGACATCTTTTTTTCTTTCCGTTTGATTTTCCCCCTCAGCTAGCTGGGCACTGAAATATCATAGAAAGCTGTATAATGGCTTATTTTAAAGGAAATTGTTACATCTAGTCACTTTTGTAATTAAAAATAAAATACTTTTTAAAGTAGAATCAATTTTGTCAAAAAACTGCATTTCTGATGTATTTTCATATTGCAGTCTTTTCAAAGATATTTGATTTTTTACATTAAAAGACGATCATTGGAATAACAAACCATTGCATACATTGGACTTAGTTTAGCCACTTGATTGTTTGAGGTTCGTCTCTGACTCTTTCAAAGAAGAAAAAGCCGTAGTCTTTTTCTTGTTTGTTAAATAAATCTCGTAAAGCGTTATCACAGGCAGCGTAATAGCGCTGCCTAAGTAAAGAACGATGTTCTTTACGATAGCTAAGATATTTCAGAAGGGATATGTAATGGGACCCGTCTTATTGCTACTGAATTATGTAACAACATAATTAAGGCAAATATAATTACTGGGGAAAAATCAGGAATAGAAGTTCACATATCCCGAGTAAGAGTGGACTCTAGTAAAGGTAAACTTGAATGTACTATTCAACGACATCAATTTCCAATTCGACCTGCATTTGCCATGACTATACATAAGTTGCAAGGGCAAACTTTTGAATTTGTTGGCGCCGACCTTGAGAGTACTCCAGATTTTAATCATGGAATGTTATACATTGCATTTTCTCGTGAGCAAAAAAAGGAAACAAAAAAAGATGCCGTATGTGTAGAATAACGTGGCTTCAGCCATTTTTCTTGATTTTCAAGCCAGTATATTTTCCTTGTTGTTCAAGCCAAGGGGCGGTAAGTTTTCATATATAGGGTTTCGGACAAGGCAGTTCTAATAGTGGTCTTCTTGTTCTGATCTGACTCTACTTTTAGGAGTTATGGGTTAGTTTAGTTTTTACCATGGGGCGCGATCGTCTCTTACTAGGTTGCTAGCTACCGCTGCAACCCGGATTCAATATGAATAGTCTTGTAGTACTTTATCAGTCAAAAGCAAATACCAAATTTGTTTAACCCGATTAAATTGCGTAATGAGTCACTTTAAGCGAAAGAAAAACCAAATTAATTTTAAAATTTTCAGGTATTTTTCTGGTTTGAATTAAAAAATTAAAATTATTGCTCAGATATCATAAATATTTTTGCAGTTTGCAGTTAAATAAAATTATTTTATTTAAAATTTTTAGGCATTATTCTAGTTTCAGTTAACCAATAAGTTTTTTATTGACACCCCCCCAAAATTACTGCATTTTACATAATAATAGATAATTATATAAAAAAAAACCGTATTGACGAACACCATTTATGATTTCTGAAATTTATTACATTTTCACACTTATATGGAAAATTTTAAGATTTTCATGCATGGAGGAGTTTACATTGAACTGCTTAAAGAACGAAAAACTGGAAATTGCAAAAATATTTGTTTATAATTTAACAAGGGATTACAACATTTCAGAAGCCTTTTGTATTTTATTTGGTTCTAACTACTCGACGTGTGGGTCTTTTTATTATACTTTTTAGAAACCCGGATTAAAAACATCTTGAAAAGCTCTGCCTGAGTGCCGACTACGTTTCAGGTAAGTGACCCGGATGTGCGATGTTTGTTCTCGGTGATGGTAATGAGCTGAAACTGGAAAATTTTTACAGGGCGTTTGAGTTAAGTAATACTCTTAATTTCCCAACTACAAAAGGAGGAACATAATTTGACATAATCACTACACATATGACCAAATATTAAAAAATTTTTACAGACGGCCCGCCCCTGGGTGGCAGTAACCATTTCTCACTTGAGCTAAATCTGTTGAACAGCATAAAAATAACGTACACAACGGAGGACCCAGCCAACCGACCAATCACTGATACAGGATTGTTCGAGTTTGGGAAGTGGATAACTTTAGACAGTTGGAGATGTATTGAATGCCAGCACAGCCGATTCAAAAGTAGAATTTTTTTAAGACTTCTGAATTGTTGTAATACCTTGTTAAATTATATACAATAATTTTTGCGATTTACAGTTTTTCGTTTTTTGAGCAGTTCAATATTAAACTTCTCCATGCATGAAAATCTTAAATTTTTTTGGTTTAAGTTTGAAAATGTCATTGTAATACTGATGTTAAAAAAATTAAGCTTGATTTAACTGCAATTTTTGATGGTTGCAAAAATATCCTGTTTTTAAGAGTTCAATAAAATCATTATCCGTGAGAAATTATCTCTGCTGAATTTTTTTTAAAACAAGATCAAAAACAGGTCATAGAAGTTACTTGGTTCGCTCATTTTTTTTTGTTCGCTCATTTTTTTTTAATCAAACAGTTCGTCGTAACGAACTGTATAGTAAGAGCGACTCGTCTCAATAATAACCGAAACTCTAAAAAACAGAATTTTGATACCAATAGATACATCAAAAGAATCGAATTTTAATGCTGATTTTAAATGTGTAGGTTTCATCAAGTTTAGTTATAATTTAGTTATACCCATCAAAAGTTATGAGCCCGAAAAAATTTGTCTTATTTTCGAAAAAAGGGAAACAGCTCCTAAAAGTCATAGAATCTTAATGAAAATCACACGATCAGATTCAGCATATCAGAGAACCTTACTGTAGAGGTTTCAAGCTGTTATCTACAAAAACGTGGAATTTTTTATTTTTGTCAGAAGAAAGATCACGGGTGCGTGTTTATTTGTTTTATCTTTTTACCAAGGGTGATTGTATCGACCCAGTAGTCATAGAATGTTGCAAGAGGGCTCATTCAAACGGAAATTAAAAGTTCTAGTGCCTTTTTTTTTATCAAAAAACTATTTTTTTGAAATATTACTTTTTGCAAAAAACTGCATTTTTGATATCTTTTCATACTGCAGTCTTTTCAAAGATATTTGATTTTTGAAGCAATTAAACAGTTCGTGGTAATGAACTGTACAGCAAGAGCGATTCGTTTCAATAGTAACCGAAACTCTAAAGAACGTAATTTTGATACCAATAGATATATCAAAAGAATCGAATTTTTATGATAATTTTAAATATGTAATGACCATATATGACTTAATGACTGACAAAAAATGATTACGTAAAATTGAAAAAAAATCAATTTTCTTTTTATTTTAGTTTAGTTCAGAATTGATAAAGTTATAAACTGCAAAAACATTTTTGGCATCTGAGCAATAATTGTAATCTTGTAATTTAAACTGGAAAAATACCTGAAAATTTAAAAATTAGTTTGATTTTTTGGTAGGTTTTTGATACTTGATACGCTACTTAAAAAAAGACTGTTAGATAATTCATAAAATAATGAAAATATTGAATAAAATATTAAAAATCAAAGATGATTTTAGTTGTCCAGAACGTGAGCAGAATGTCGTAAGCAAGAAAGATGTTACCGCTGACATTACTTCTTCGATTGTTAGCGATTACAGTAGATCCAGCAAGACATCTGATATATCAAGCAGAATTGGCAGAGTACAATTCGCAATTGATCTTTATGGGGAGGTACGAAATGAAATTGGGTTAAATAGAAATATCATCATTTCACCATATAGCATAACCACAATATTAGCTATGGTGTTTGCCGGTGCTAAAGGTAAAACTAAACAACAGTTATATGAATCTCTGCATTTAGCTAGCAAAAGTGTTAAGGATGTCCTCAAAAGCCTCCATGATGAGGAAAATTATCTTATAGGCGAAAAAAGAAATAAGTTGAAAATTGGTAATAGATGTTATGTTGAAAAAAATTTTAAGATTCTGGATTCGTTTTCTATTCTTGTTGAAAAATATTTTAGGGCGGCATTTATAAACGGCATTGAAAGGACTGCTATTAACAAATGGGTGGAAAAGCTGACAGAGGGTTTAATCAAAGAACCAATCAAGGAAGGCTGGTTAGGCCCCGATTGCTGTCTAGTCCTTGTCAACGCCATATATTTTAAGGGGATATGGAAATATCCATTCAATCCCACCAACACGCATAAGGATATATTCCATGTTTCAAAAGACAAAAAAATTTATACAAACTTAATGAGTGGTGAAATAAAGTGTAAAGTTGGAGAAAATAAAGATCTTGATGTTAAAATTCTTCAGATGTTCTATAAGGATTGTCAATTAGCAATGCTAATCATTATGCCTAATAAAATTGATGGATTAAAAGGTTTTGAAAAAAAAATTAAACAAAACCCTTTGGATATTTTGAAATTAACACAAATGATTGATAAAATTCACTTAGAAAAATGTCAAGTGTCATTACCAAAGTTTAAAATTAAATTGGAAAAATTGAAAGACCTATCGCCTATAATGAAGAAAATGGGCATATCTGATCTTTTTAGCCCAAGAGCTGATCTAATCGGTATATCTAAAAGAAAACCGTTGTATGCTTCAAATATGTTACACGAGGCGGTAATTGACGTCAGTGAAGAAGGAACAGAAGCAGCAGCGGTTACAATACTGGTAATGAGTAAATGTTCTAGTAGTAGACCTCCGTCATTTATTGTAAATAAGCCTTTTATGTTTATGATCCGCCATATTAATTCAGGGTGTATTCTTTTTATCGGCAGTCTGTGTAGACCAGATTTGTAGCTAAATCAAAGCTTAAGGAAATTCCTCCAGTGGGAGAAATATTCAGAGAAAGTGGAGAGAAAGAGGTAGAGAGAAGAGAACCCTCACACACATATAAGAATAAAGCTGAAAATCACAAGTCAGAGTTATCGTAAGACCAGTAGCTTCTAGAAAAGGACCCATTGACAAAAGAAGGGAACTCTCGAGGACTTTTAAGGTACCGTGTAAATAGTGGCGACATCACTTTAAAACAGCATTTGGAAAGCTCAAATGCAGATGCTACTTATATAAGGTAAAAAACAGAGAACGAATTAATAAAATGTTGCCCCAAGATGCCCAAGCCATAGAGATTCTTAAAGAAATTCTTGCACGAGTTCATTCTGCCAAGTTCTACAGTCTGGTTGTTGATGAAACAACGGATGTGTCACAAAAATCACTAATGAGTATTGCCCTTTCCTACAATTGACATTGCACAAGACGTGAAGATTTCGTTAGCTTTTATACCGACAGGAAAAATGTTACTCGGACAGCATTGGAAACTTCGAACCGACAATGGATTTCCCCTCCCAATCGGTTTGTGAATCTGCAATCGGTTTGTGAATTGGGTTGAAAATCAAGAAGTGGCTGGAACAACAATGCTCTGCTTATACGACATCTTTTTTTTTCTTTTTCTCCTCAGATAGCTTGGCACTGGAACATCGTAGAGAGCTATTTAATGGTTCATTTTAAAGGAAATTGATGTGGTTAAAAAAAAATTTGTAATTAAAAAATTAATTTTTATAATATGATCATTTTGTACGAAAAACTGCCTTTTTCATGCACAATATTGATCAATGAAGTCATAATCGTAGGCTGTAGCCAAGTCGTCTTTTACTATTTGTATTAAGAAAAAGCCATGGGATTTTTTCTGATTGCAATTTCAGAGTATCTAGTAAAAGGCGATGAAAATGCAATAATATGTTGTTAGGGTTTTTCCACGTGGCAGCGGTAGTTATATTATAAAACAAACTACAGCATAGTAACTAAAATATTTAAATAAATAATCTGGGTTGCAGCGGCACCTAGCAACCTAGTAGGGGACGATCCCGTCTTATATAAAAAATAACCACCCATAACTCCTAAAACTAGTGTGACATCAAAAATATATACGGGTTTAAGCAGAAGCTAGCAACCTAGGAAGAGACAATCACGTTCAATATTAAGAAATATAATAACTCTTAAGAATAGCCAGTTCAAAACAAAAAGTACACCATTAGAACCGCCTTGTCCGAAACTCCATTATAGGAAACTTTCTTTCCCATGGCTTTGAACAGCAAGGGAAACATATTGGCTTGAAAATCAAGAAAAGTGGCAGCTACTACATCATTCTGCCTGAACAATCTTTTGTTTTTCCTTTCTTTTTTCTTTTCCACTGACAGCTTGGCACTAGAACATCGCAGAGTTGTTCAATGGCTCATTTTAAAGGAAATTATTGGGATTAAAAACCTTTTGTTATTAAAACAAAAAAATTTTAAAATAGAATTCATGTTAAAGATATTTCATGTTAAAGATTGATCAATGACGTCATCGTAGGTTGTAGCCAGGTCGTCTCTTACTATTCCAACTAAGAAAAAACCATATGCTTTTTACTGTTTGCAATTTCACGACTTTTCATGACTAATGAAAAGTTCATGGCTAATGAAAAGTTGTTTAATGGCTCATTTTAAAGTAAATTGATGTGTTATAGAGAACAAACTTTAGCTAATACTAACTGGATTACGCAATCCAGGTTGCAGCTGTAGCTAGAAACCTAGTAAGAGATGATCACGTCCAATATTAAGAAACACAATAGCCCACAACTCCTCAAAATAGTGTCAGATCAAAACAAGAAATACACTACTAGAACCGCTTTGTCCGAAACTCCTACATAGGAAACTTAGCGTCCTTTTTGCTTGAACAACGAGGAAGAGTTTTTTCTATATATATAGATATAATAAAGAAAAAACTCTGGTCCAAACTGCAGTATTAAAATGAAATGCAATTTTTGACAGCAACTAAATTCTAATATGTATGACGATGCAACATATTTATCTTTTGACAAGGTAATATGGATCTTTTGGCAAGATAATATTATCCTCTTATCGTTTTAAAAGTTGCTTCTCTGGGGTATGTGGCATTTACAGTGAAAGATGGCATTCACGGTGTCTAACCAATAATATTAGTTTTTTTAATTCAAACTGGAGAAATACCTAAAAAATTTAAAATTAGTTTTGCATCAAAATCTGGTTTCCAGTGGTAGCTAGCAACCTAGTAAGAGACAATCACGCCCAATACTAAGAATTGTAATAGCCAAAACTCTTAAAAATAGTATCAGATCAAAACAAGAAGTACACTAAAAGAACCGCCTTGTCCAAAACCCCTGTGTATGAAAACTTACCGTCCCTTGGCTTGAATAGCGAGGAATATCTTGGGTTAAAAAACACGATAAGTTGTGTTATCACGATAAGTTGTGTTATGTGTTATCGGCATCTTTTTTTTCTTGTTCTCCCAAGATAGCTTAGCACTGGAACATCATAAGAGAGCTGTTTAATGGCTCATTTGAAAGGAAATTGCCACCTCTAGTGCCTTTTTAAATATATGTATATTTAAAATAGAATATAAAAAACTACATTTTTATGTACAAGCTTGATGAATGACGTCTTAATCATAAGTTGTAACCAAATATGACGTAATAAATGAATGCAACATTTATAAACGCTTATCTTTCAAATTCTAAACCATGGTTGCAGCTATAGCTGCAACTAGTAAAAGGCGAACAGAAGCATATAGTAGCCAAAAGTTGAAAAGCTCGTTAAAAAATAATAACTGCCTATTGAAAAATTATAGTAAAGAATTAGATCAAAATCAAAGTTGTAGCTGTCAAATCACAGTTACACTATTTGAAACGCCTTTTTGAAACCCCGATACAGGAAACTTACAGCTCCTTGGCTTGAATAACGAGGAAAACCCATTTACTTGAAAACAAGAAAAGTGGGTGCAAGTACGATAGATAGATAGATAGAGTTATTTACAAGAAAGCCCAATTGGGCCATGGTGACATACACAAATAAAAGAATATAGCCTTGAGAGACTCCTCTATCCTTCAAATTAGAATCGTAAAATGTAGGTTCCATTAACATGTTGTAATCCCCCGGGTATGACTTCAAAACATTGGTTCTTCTTGAACTGACAGATTCTAGTTTAGACAAAGACAATCATGATTTGGGACAGAAAAAACTTTTTTATTTAGAAGAAAAGTATTGAGGCAACCTAGTTATTGCTAAGTATACAGGGGATGAGCAAGGGAGCTCGGGTTGGGGGACTGAACCCCCTTCTCTGGGATTCTTGATTTATTGAACAACGTTCTAATACTAAAGAAATCTTGGAAATCACTAATTATAAAAGCTTTGACAAAAGAAATGTTCAAAAGTGAAAACCTGCTTCTTTAAATACACACTTCTGGAATTGTTATTTTATCTATAAAAGTCCATTTCATTTTTTGACAAAAGAAATATTCAAAGCCAAAATTTTTCTTCTTTAAAATTAATGTTTCTGAAATTGAAATGTCTTTTATGACATTTTGTTTTGTCATTCCCTGACGCCACACCCCAAACAGTCCACTCTGTCTTTTGATATGAGAAAAGTTGAAAAATACAACATCTACTAATTCAAAATACGTGTTTGCGTATTGATACACCATTTATGACATTTTTTTTGTCATTTATAATAAAGTAAGCCAAAATTATGCAAAATTGATTGAAGGTACACCTGACTCTGCACTCCAAATAGCACACTTTGTCTTTTGATATGAGAAAAGCAAATACAAAATAACATCTGCTAATACAAAATATGTGTTTGTGTAATTGGTATACATTTATGACCACATTTTTCGGTCAACAAATTAAAAAAAAGGTAAGAGAAAAAACGGGTCTTTGAAAAGATAAAGGAAGATATATATGGGTATACCTGCATATAGACATGGAAGTGGGAGGGGACAGAGTTTAATACCAGCGTGCTCCTTTGCATATTCAATCATCCCTAGCAAAGAGCTGCCCCTAACTGAGTCTATTAAATTTACTTTTTAGCAACACTAATTTCAAATAAACTGAAATGGACTTACTTTTCATTGGGTGAGAAATCTATCAACTGAACCATTGGGTGACTAAATCGTGCCAATTGCTTGAAATCTTCACCACCCCACAGGCAAATGCCTTTGGCATGATAAGTGGCAAAATAAGTTCCTAATGGCGACCATCGCGGGTGGGCATCCGTCCATCTCTACAAGAAAAAAGGAATCAATTCTTTCTAAACTTAACAGGAAAATATTATATATGATAGAACACAGCGGGTACACTTACGTAACTACGTAAAAAAAGCCTTCCTCTTTTTTATCTGTATTTATAAACAAATAAAAAATAATGTAAAATTCAATAGATTCTCAATTTTTTAAACCAATCAAAACCGTTATAGACCAAAAAGCATTAAGTACACGGCTTCTCAACAGCCACAAAGATTGTCACAGAAGGACCACCATCAGATGACCAGAAAGGTACTATTGGAGCCCGAGAGAGAAAGGGAGGCATATTTTCCAAAACAGTTTTTTCTTCTCCTGAACATTTTGAAAATTGTCACTTAGGGCCTTTCGTTCCACAGCCCAATGTAACTTGACTGTATGCAATCTCCATAACGAAATATAGTCATTTGCTTTAGGCAAAAAATCAGTACTCTCTTCCGAACACCCAAAAACTAACTGGCTGGTTTGATCTCCGTTTACCAGGGAAACTGGTTCCAGAGCAAAAAGCTGTACCCAGGATTTTTTTCGGGGGGGGGGGCTTTACACAATGATTTTTTTCGGGGAGGGATTACACGACAAAAACCTCAGAAAACGCATAACAAATGTGTTTATATCGATTTTTGTGATGTTTTTACGAATCAGATAAACATTTCAGGAGGGGAGGGGGGGGGGGGTCAAACCACGTAACGCCCCCCTGGGTAAGTCCTTGCCATAGCATCATGTGATAGGTTTTAGATGACTTATTGGCGGGATGCATGCAACCAACACTCAATTATATATAATAGATCAGTATATTATTTTTTTAATTAAAGTTCTTTATTGTTATTCATTGTTGACGCTGTCTCTTATTTCGACCTATCTTCTTGTTCTGATAGTTTTGCATCCTAAATTTTAGAGTTGTTCAACAGTCCTGTGGTGGCACAGTGTGTTTGATCTCAGTTTGGTAATACGGAACCCAAATTCCAACTCAACAGCAGTAACACATTGCAGGGCTCTAAATTTGATTCTGGCGGTGAGATCATCCAAAAGCGTCTACATATTAATCCAAACAATGACAAGAAGAAGAGTTGTTGCCTAGGGCTGGAAATTTGCGAATAATTTCCTGGAAATCGCGAAAACGCAAATTTGCCTAGTGCTGGAAACTGATGAATCTTAATGATGCAATTCATATAAAAAAGGAATTAGATCTGCGTTACTAAAACTGCGTGAGGTTTTGCAGCAACCTTTGGTTGCTTTTACCAACTAAAATGTTACGGGAGCAACACTTTGATTCTGTTTCTTCGCCATCAATTAAATACCGTAGCTGACAATCCCTCAAAACTATAAAACAGTATCTCAAGAAGAATATTTTCTTTAAAAAAATAAATAAATAATGGTTCATTCCTTAAGGACAGTCTCCGAATACGCAGTGCTCTTATGACCAGCTTCATTCTCTATTTCCTAAAACCCAATCGATTTAGTTACTTATGCACCAGATATACACCAGATGTTTGTACACCAGATATACGCCAGATTTAGTTACTTATGCACCAGATATACACCAGATGTTTAATTCACCAAATATACAAGCTATTGCTTTATTACTCCTATTTATTATAATGTTTTATTAAACATAAGACGACATTATTGCCTCAAAACATAAAACAATCTATGTTGTTATCCTAAAACTACAGTATGTACAAGCTAAGGCTTTTTTAGCATTAGATAAATTGGGAAAGTTTTCTAATCCTCCTTATGCCCGTGCCACATTATAGTCACACTTGTCGATAAAATCAAAATTACGCACGACTACAGCGCCAATTACGTTCGGTGTTCGTAATTTCTCGAGTTGAACATTGTTCAACTTTCAAACATAAATTTCTTGACTGACCAATCAGAGTTAAGGCTTAAAGCATAAGTTTTAAAACTAGAACAGATGGAAGCTTAGAACAGCGGTTTTTTTCTCTGTGAGAGGAATCTGACAAAAGTTTAGAAGATTTAGTTTTAGTAGAGAACAGTTAAACACAAATTACTGTTGGTGCTAACTCTTTAAACTAATTTCTTGCAATTTTTATTTTTTGCTTTTTAAATACAAGTGTGACGCTAAAATCAAGAAAATTGCCTTGTCATTCATGATATTTGGGATTTCTTTATCGATAGATGTGACTATGGTGTGGCACGGGCATTAGAACTTCAACGGATTGTACTTATAGTTCTAGTGAATAAACAGTAAACATTACTCTGATCACTAGGAAATTGTGATCACTGATCATTAATGTGTAGTAAATTTAGACCTCATTGTTCACTTTTTTCAGCAATAGCCAAATAAATTTGTATAAATTTCCCTTAAATTTCCACAGGTTTTACCTATGGTTCCAGTAAAAAGTAAACATTATTCATCGCTTTGTATTATTGACAATTCAGGTTGAGGATTCACCACTTTCATCACCTTCTAGATTGTACCGCATATTAGTTATGTGTCGCTGTGAAACAGAATTAACTTTTCTTTTTAGGAAAGCTCTTGCAGATCAACGCTAAATGAAACTACTTTTAGACCTTCATAAATGCGGAAGTATGTGCGAAAAACCCAAATTTCAGGATCTGAAATGAAACTTTGACAAGAAGAAGAAGAGTCAAATTAACAGAATGTTCCTAATGTGAAAAAACTTTCACATTAGGATTAAAGATCTTCCATGGTCTTAGGGCTCGACTTGAATCATATAATGGCTGTAAAAAAAACTTTTCGTTTTATGAAAGCCGTTGCAGATCAATGCAACATGAAATTACTTTTAGACCTTCATAAAGATGCAAGTGTGTGCGAAAAAACTCGAATTTCGGCATCTGAAATGAAACTTTGACAAGAAGTAGAAGAACTGAAGAATCAAACTAAGAGCGTGTTTCCGATGTCAAGAATAATTAGTAGTGGTTTACAAAAATACAATTTTTCGTTACAGGCAAGAGGGAATTAACAGCTTCTCATGGTATTAGAGATTGACTTGGATTAACTTATTATATATACTGGCTACTATTGTAAAAAATTCAAGTTATATTTTTAGGATAACAACTCAAGCAGATCAACGCAAATTGGAAGTTAGTATTAAACTTAATTAAGCTGCGAGAAAACCTGAATTTTAGCATCTGAAATAAAACTTTGACAAGAAGCAGAAGAACTGAAGAATCAACTGAAGAGGCAGTTCCCAGTTCGACAAAGTATTAATAAATAAAAATTAAACTTTTCATTTCGGGTGAGAGCAAATTAACAGCTGGAACGATCAAAAGCAAACTTCACATTAAATGTTTTTAATAATATTTTTTTATTTAATATTTTTAATAGTTTTTCACATAATATTTCTGAATACCATTAACGAGCGCTTTTAGTGAATTAACTTTTGTACAATCTTCATCAAATTGGAATTTAATAAACAGTTATAAAAAATTAACGAATCCTAAAAACTTCAAAATCTGACAAATACTTTGATAAAGTGCATCAAACCGCAAAAACTACCAAATTCAAATCAAGTAATCCAATAAATTTATAGAATTATAAAGTAATCCAATAAAAAAATGGAGCAAGAATTCTTTTATTAGCAATTATAATTCACTAACAGAAAATACGGTTTTAATAATTAACAAATAATTTGAAACTTACTTGAAAGAAACTACTTTTCATTATAATTCCAAACATGTTTACTATTTTTCAATTTACCCAGTAGCTTTATTAGCATAAATAAATTAGTACTATTTTATAACAAGCCGAAAAGAAACTTCAAAAAGAAGTAGAAAATAGAAAGAATAAGAGTAAAAGATAGGAATCCAAGAGATGATAAAAAAAAACCGACTCAAGATGCAATAAGAGAAAGAGATATACCAAACAACAGCATCAGTATTAAAAGCCACCCCAAGTAGAAATAAATTTGTCAGAGGGGTGGCAAAAATACACTAAAATAATACAAAACAAAATAAACATTTAAAAATGCAAATTGCACATCCTAATCGGCAATACAAACCTTACGACTAAACAATTTCAACTTTACTACTAAAATCATATCCCAAGATAATTATTTATTTATAGCTTCCCCCAAATAAAAAGGTCAAACAGTTTGAAGATTGGAAACATAGACAATAGAAACAAGTTGCAACACCGGAATATAAATACACGATCTTGATAATTCAACGTGATATACTTATGATTCTACCAAGTAAAAAGTAAGCATTACCGGCCGTTCTTGTATTAACGATGGTTCGGGCTGAGAATTCAAAAAGATGGCAGTTTTTTCGCCTCCTTCATAATGTACTGCATATTGGTCATATGCATCTGGTTCCAACAAATAATAGTGAAGATTTCCTTTGGACTTGTATGGATGGGGCTCTGGAGGAGTCCATTCTTCCGGTAAATTCTCATACCTAGAAAAGAAAAGAAGGTAGAAAATACACGAGTCATTGTACAGAAGTTACACATTAATTTTGAGATTTAACTACTGGAGGCTAATTGGGAGAGGAAAAATATCTTGTATTGTATTTAATAGAAAAAAAGCTCCCTGGATAAAAAAAAAAAAAAATATACAATTTGCCACCCCATTACATCATGAACTGCCACTCTCTGTTATAAGCCCTTCTATGAATAAAAGGTGGTTCATTATGAAATTAAAATTTACATCAAAAGTTTATATTATTTATAAAGGTACGTAAATTAAAGGAGCTCAAAACCTTAGGGGAGGGGGGGGGACACAAATTGAAACCTGAGTATTTTCGGGACCAAAAAGCTTTAATTTTACGGAACCTCCTCACATCCTCCTCCTAAATGTTGGGGTTTAAAATTCAGTTTCGTTTTTAATTTCTCAGAGAAAACCCTGAAACCAGACAGCCCTGTAGCCCCAAGGACACCAACTCTCATAAAATAGGGCCTGGGACGGAGCTATTTTGCTAATAAGCTTTTGGTGGAATTATATCGAAATTATATATTTATATGGGTGTTATTTATATATATTATACTTTGGCTTTTTATAACATTAATTAAAAATAACTGTTTCCACAAATTAAGTTTTTTTTTTAAAAAAAACTAAAGAACTCCATTAAACCAAAAATGAACAAAAATAGAATCAAATAATCTACCAAGCATACAATTACCACAAATCAGTATCAATATTAAAATAAATAGAAATTAAAGAAATTATATTAGATTATAATCCTCCTAATGTATGGGATAGCCAAAAACGCTGCTTTTAGCTCATAAACATTTGAAATAAATATTTGATATAGGAACTATATGCTGAAGTTTGAGTTTATTCTGCAAGGCAGTGCAATTCATCAACACAGCAAAAAAAGGTCGAAAAAGAGAAGCAAAACACTGAAAGATGTTAAGAATAAAAAATATGCAAAGTATATGACAAATACACGAAAATATGGAGAAAATTACAAGATTTTTAAGATTTAAGAATTTTTAGGATCCATTTGTCAATCTGAGCTATGTTGGGCAGCAACGCTAAGCTGAGCGATATTAAGTTCAAATTGAATAAAAAATTCTTAGAAAAATAATTTATAAAATTGCCCCACTCTTAAACAGAAATACCAACACAAAATCAGCGTATATTATGTATTATCAAGAACATTATTTGACAAACAACCAACGTTTCCATCTTTTTCTGAGCACTTGAACACAAGAGTTTACACTGTCTTAATTTTCAATAGAGAATCTAAGCAATTAGCTCACAAAAACCAAGTGAAACCGCCATTTCTCCTCTAACACAATCACAAGTGATAATGGAATTTTTTTTTATAATAAGAAGTTTCCCCAGAAAAAGGAAAAGGTGTTAGATATAATTCTCCGTAATATTTGAATGAATTACACGAAAACACGAATAACGATAAGCATCAAAAACATCAAGTGACCGTCATCAGTAGTAAAACTGATGACGTTCACTGTATATGTGACCGAAATATCTGGTATTTTTTGTGAATTTCTATACACTGTCTATTAAAAAGGATTTTATCCCAATTTTGAACTTTTATTTTATCGTCATGGAAAGGCAGTGTGGTCTCCGAAATTATCTAAGCTTCATATACCTAGGTAGCATTATTAGTAAAGACAGTGAATATGTTAACGCTTGAAAAGCCAAGGCCCAGGGTGCTTTTTCACAGTTGAAGGAAAGTTTAGAAGAATAGGAAGATAGGTCTACGAAACAATATTAGAATACTTGAAGCTACAGTGATGACAGTTCTGAAGCATGGGCACTATGAAAAACAGGAGGATATGCAAGATGTTTTATAGAGAAATTGCCAATGAATTGTTTTGGGTGCCCGACCGACCAATCATATCTCAAACAGTAGGCCGTATCTCAAACAGTAGGCTATACGTGTGGTTCTGTCCTGCTTTCTAGGACTATAATGAGAGAAAGGTTTAAATGGTTAGGACAAGTTCTACGGATGAAGCATGACATATTGCTCAAGATCATCCTTGTCGGCCAGCCTTCCAGGCCCAAACAAAAAGCCGGTCGTCTCCGAATGGGTCTGGAGGAAGTCGCAAGGAAAATTTAAGGGAAATGGGAACTTCTTGATAGGGTGTAAAGACGGAGGCTTTGAATAGATTGAGACGGAGGAGATTCGTGCGTAGCTGTGCTGACCTCAGGCGGCTTGGTGCTGCAGTGAGGTAATCTCATCACTTTCTTTGCATACCTCGAAAAACTATGGTATCCGTCATGGCCACTGCCAGGAATCTAATCTAGAAGAGGCTCAACCCAAACCATCGTTCAGATAAACCGTATGTTGGGTGGCACTTTGGATTTCCTCTGCTTTTTATTACATATGTCAAGGAGTAAAACCATCATAAAGACCATAAAAAGCTATAGCATTTGTGGAAAAACTGATCAAGTACAACTGAGCATCTTTATCTTTTTGGCATTAAAAGTAAAAAAAGTGTTGAAGCTAACAAAGTAATTGCAGTAGGATTACTATAGTAAAATATTTTTTTTTTTAATTGCAGTAGCGAAAATACCCCTCCCCTGGTGGATTTATCTGAATCTATATGCACCTGTTGGCCTTGGATGATCAAATGTTTTCTTAGCCAAAAAAATATTATGTAATTAGAAAATATACCATTTTCTAATTACAAAATAGAAAATGCATTTTTTTAGTCAAAAAATTAATTATTATCTTAAATATTGTGCTTTGTTAATTACAAAAGAAACTAGTTATAGCAATTTTCTTTAAAAAGAGCCCCCCAAACAGCTCTCGACAATGTTCCAGTGCCCCGCTAGCAGTGAATAAAAGAAAAACGAAAAAAAAAGGGGACACATCTGTGCTTCCCATGAAAAGAGTTATTTTACTTGTTGTTCAATCCAGGGGACTGTTAGTTTCATGCATGGGGTTTTCAGCCATGGCGATTCAAATGCTATACTTTTTATTTCGGTCCAATTCAGTTTCAAAATAAATAATTTTGGGCTACTATTGGTCAAGGTTCGTCCTTTACTAGGTTGCAGCTACCGCTGCAGCTACAATCCATCCTTTTTAGGGACCCCTTCCTCTTTTCTTTTCGAACCACCCAAGGGTGTTGTACTCGTCAATAAACGCCTATTTGACTTTCTAATATCACGGTTTGCCTTATTTTAAAACAAAAATATAATTTCCTAGGGTATGTATCTTGCTAGGGAAGTGACTAAACAACCGAGCTAAAGCTGTACAAACAACCGAGCTATATACCCCCCCCCCCTAGGTTTACCTGTGTCTATTTGCACCAATTGGCCTTTAATTATCAAGTGTTATCTCAGTTTAAAGTTAAAATATAAGCAAACTAGACACAAAAACGAAAAACACCTAAATATCAAAAACTAAACGCCAGTCTGCCCATCAAAAAGAAATTAAGTTTTTTAATGCTTCTCCATAAATTCATATATTTTCGCATAATTCGCATATTTCCTGGATTTTTATTTAAAAGCGCCAAGGAGTTTACATTGGTCTATACATATGCCTGTCGGTTTTCAAATATCAAAGCTTGCCTTAAAGTATAAGTTACTGTAAAACTGGCATAACTGAAAAAAAAACTTACATTTCAAAATCTGAAAACAAATTAATTGTAAATGTATGTGATTTGTCCATTTTGTATCCATCTAGCGTCTTCAAGGCTTCTTTGGCACTGTCTTCTGTGCTGTACTCAAAAAACACATATCTGCAATGGAAAACAGCTTCACTAGTTTAACTAATTGGTTAATTACTGATTAAAAAAATAAACAAATTAAAGTTCAGTAATTTGGTGCTAAGATTCAAAGGAAAGAGCACAGGAAGGTCAAAAGAGCGGAAAACAGTACTAGCATCGGAAAAAAGTCACCAGCGCCATTTAGCGTTTCTTGGCATTTTTGTAGTGTAATAAGGTAAAAGGGTAAAGTTCAAGTTGAGGTGCATCTTGTTATCCTGGAAAATAGCTGAGTAAAGTGATTGAAAATTCTACAAAACATACTGAGGGAAGGTGTATTCAAGCTACTATCTCTACCCTTTCCTTATTTCTAGGGCCAATATTTCTTATTATATTGGGCCTTATTTCTTTCAACAGGACTTTAAGCAATATCAAGGCTATTTGCAAAGTTAAAAAAAATAGATTTAAAAATCCTTAACACCTTATATGAGGCTCGAAACACGTTCCTTGCACCTCATTTGAACAGTAGATCTATTTCTCATGTTTTAACTGTAGGAATCTAAAGATTGTTTGTCACCAAAGGTCAGTGCCCTCTGGAGCGGGAATGGGAGCAACATACAGCAGCCACATTTTAAGAAATTTAAAATAAATTTTCTTGTGAAATATTATCTCAATTAATCAGCAGTTGTACTGAACTAATCCTGCTCAAATCATCCTCAGGGCTATACTGTGGTGTTTCTTTTCCTCATAGAAGAGTGCAGACAGTTTGATATCATTGTATTATCCCTTCTTGTTTTAGTTTTGATTTAGTTTAAAGCTTTTTCAAATAGGCAATGATTAGAAGTCCTCCAAAAAAAAGTCCCCCCAGATCCCACCCCAAATACCAGTGAACCTGATACCCATTTTGGCTGGTCAAGCTCACTATCTCAAAGTTCAAATGATAGCTCCAATTCTGAGAATAGGACAATGATCAGTGTAGGGGCTAATAAATGATGATAATGGGTTTCAAGAGGTCCTTTCTAGAAGCTCTAAAAAAAGGAAAAAAATCTCCCCAATCAAAAGCATTTTCCCTCTCCCTGGCCAAGATCCTCCCTCCCAAAACTTAGGAATTCTACCTTAAAATTACTCCTATTACCCCCTTTGAAATAAAAAAGATTACTGCAATAAGAGTTGCAATTTTTAAATTGCTAAAATCAATGTTCTCTCTTAATATTCACCGTGATGGATCTCTGCTAATAGCTGTCCAAGATCAGAAATCAGCAGACACAATAATTAACCTAAAATCCCTTCTGAATACCCCAATTAATGCATCTAAATGGAACCCAAAACAGTCACCAACAAAAATAGTAGTTTATAATGTTCCCCCAGAAATATCCATTCAGGAGTTAAAAGAAGGGCTCTCAGATAGGGCTGGCAACACAATCCCAGTTGAAGATGTTACAAAACTTGGCAAACCTAACTCTAATGGCCTAAAAACAAGTAGATCCTTCTTATTTACACTGAAGGAAAAAATTAATATCCCAGAAAAGTTATTCCTATTTGGGCAAATCAAACCACACAAGGAATACAAATCCAAGCCTATCCAGTGCCAGAAGTGTCTCAAACTGGGACACATAACAAACAAATGCAATCAAATTCTCCTAGAGTGTAGTAATTGTAAAGCATACCAACGTAAAGAGTTGACAACTTGTAACAAAACTCAGCCTACATGTATCAATTGCAAAGGCCCACATGAATCTACAAATAAATCACTATGCCCAGCATATAAGAAAAGAGCTCTAACACTCCAAATAGCAACAGAGAAGGCCATCCCATACCCCTTTGCAGCAATGGAAGCAAATGCTGCCCAACAATACCAAATAAAGCCCGTAATGAAACCAACCAAAACCCCCAAGTCAAACGCCCCCAACGCATCAATTACCCCGTATAAAACACAATCTTCTAAGCCCCCTAGCTCACATCCCTATCAGAAGGAATCACCAAGTCAACAAGCCTCCTTGTCTGGTGAGATGAGGTCAGCCTGCCCCCCCCCCCTCCCAAGAAGAAACAAACCAGAAACACTACCAGGAATTAATCCCTTAACTGACAAACAAAATGCACAACCAAACATGCAATCCCCAAATATATGCTTATTCATTCTAAACTGTAATGCAGTTCAGGCCATGAATATACATCAACTACAGAAAACAAAAATCATTGCAGAATTGGCAAAAATCTACATCCCTGATGATATGCTCATTCAAGCAAAAAAGATCTTGCTTTACTTTTAACAAAGCTGAACATTGATACACAGTCATATGAAAAATAAATCAACAAAACAACTCATATCAATACTCCAGTGGAACGTAAGATCACTCACAGAAAATAAGCTAAATGAACTAATATCTTTTATGAATAATAATTCCATTAATATTGCTTGCCTCCAGGAAACTCATTTAACCCAAAATCAACAAATTAAGTCTCTGGGATATACTATCCTGAGAAAGGATAGATCATCAGAGAGAAAAGGAGGTGGAGTAGCTCTATTAGTTAAAAATAATATAAAATTCTGTGGCATCAATTTTCCATATTTTGCAAATGATGTTGATGCAATTGGTATCAGTCTTTGGCTGAATAATATAAAAACCTACATAATAAGCTTTTATAACCCTAATGGCCAAACTACAGATGCCATGGATTTCTTTAATTATATAAATAATTCTAATATGTTAAAAAATATCATTATTTGTGGAGATTTCAATGCCCACAGCCTTTTGTGGGGGAATAAACCAGCAAATAAAGCTGGTAAATTGATTGAGTATATGACTTCAAATAATAATGAATTAGCTGTTGCTACCCCTCCAAACCTGAATACTTATTTCAACCCCAAAAGTGGCAGATTCTCCACAGTTGACCTACAAATTGTGTCATTAAATATCTTGAATAAAATTTATATTGTCTATGTACTGACCACTTTGCTATAGCTTGCTCCCTAAATGAACCTGCTGAAACTCTATCACATACCTCCAAATATATCAACACTAAAGCAAATTGGTCTATGTTCCAAAATAAGCAAAATGTTGAAATTACAAGTTTCACCCAAAATTCATGCATTTCAAACACAACAGTTGACACACACGCTGAAGTCTTGACATCTTTACTAATAAATACAGCTAATCATGCTATCCCCAGGACAACACACAAGAAAACTTTCCCTAAACACATTCCTAAAGCATGGTGGACAAATAAGTGCCAAAATAAATGGAGAATAAAAACGGCAGCTAGGACAGAATTCATAAAAAAACCATCACCTACTACATATCTAAAAAAATTAAAAGCAGAATCTAATCTAAAAAGGACTATAATAGATGCTAAATATAAATACTGGAATAATTTTGCAAATAATCTCTCCAGAGAAACACATGAGCCAATTATACATAAAGTCATAAGCCACATCTGTGGGAAAACGACTTCCCCCAACCCTCTCCTGTATGAGCTTATACATAATAATACCCATTATGACAATGATAATGAAAAAGCTAATCTATTTGCAACTCTTTTTGTTAATAAGCTAACATCAGATAATCAAAGCAAAATGTCCCCAATTCCTAGAACCCAAGTTACCAACCACGCCCAGGATCCGAGTATATAACTAGTCCATTTTCAATCCAGGATATGATTAATGCAATACATCATATTAGGACCAAAACTAGCGGCAGCTATGACAATATACACCCTACATGGATAAAGAATCGCACCCCTTCATACAAACAAGAACTGCTAAATTGTTATAATTACGCTTGGGCATCTTCTATGTTCCCCAATATATGGAAATGTTCGTCCCTCCTACCAATCCTAAAGAAAAATAAACCCAAAGATAACCCTGTGTCCTATAGGCCCATAATAATTACTTTTGTGATGGGGAAAATAATGGAGAAAATGATCTATCACAGACTCCTCTGGTTTGTTGAAAAAAATAATATGATCTCTCACACTCAAACTGGATTCAGGAAACACCACTCCTCAACAAATGCTTTCATTTTGCTAACAAATGCAATAAATGAATCATTCTCGAAAAAAAATGTCCTAGTTGCAGCTTTCCTAGATTTTGAAGGGGCATATGACAATGTGAACCCCCAAATCCTTTTAAACAAACTTGCAAACCTTGGACTATCCCTCAAGCTAGTATCTTTTATAAAATCCTTCATAAAAGTACGAAGTTTCATTGTTTGTGTTGGTTCAGCCTCTTCACCCCAAAAGACAATAACCAAAGGCCTACCTCAAGGAGCAGTCCTCAGTTGCCTCCTCTTTGCCCTATATCTCTGGGACATGAACCTACCCCACACGAATCTACAATATGCTGACGATCTGGTGCTATGGTCACCTGGCAACATCTTTGAGATAGCACAGTCAAATCTGCAAGTCACTTTTCCAATTTGAAAAATTCTCTCAACATTCAGATTTGCCCATTGCACCTACCAAGTAAAAAATAATCTAATTTCATCAAAAGCGAAACCCTGTTAATGCAAAACTAACTTTAAATGGAACAACTATTCCAGAAGATAATCTTATTAATTACCTAGGTCTCATGCTTGACCAAAAACTTAATTTCCACCTCCACATTTCAAACACAATAAAAAAAATGCTATAAAAAAACAAATATACTAAAAAGACTTCTTTCCACACCCTGGGGCTGTAAGGAGAAAACCTTACTCCAGTTTTATAAATCACATATAAGACCCCATATTAACTATGGGCTCATTGTCTATGGTGCATGTGCAAAGACCCAGATGCAAAAAATTGAAACAACACAAAATGATATAATACGTCTCATATTTGGTCTTAGGAAACCCACAAGCACCAAGTTTCTGCTTATGGAGAGTGGATTGACAACAATAAGGGAGAGACGTAGCTTTCTCTTGACAAAACATCTTACAAAAATTGAATCAAATAGCTCACACACCCTACATAATTGGTTAAGAAATCCAGCCATGTATAGAGGCATTGCAGATGAGTATGCCAATATTCAGAAGAAGTTCCCCGTACCGGCAAAGTCTATTGCACCCACTTTCCCCCAATCCCCTCAATGGAATTGGTCAAGTCCCATAATAAATACTGATTTCTCAAAGTGGAATAAAGATTTAACCCCCATTGCTTTTGTCCAGAAAAAATTGGCTGAACTTAATACAATTACCTATAAAAATCACTTCCAAATATTTGTTGATAGGTCAAAAATGAATGAGAAGGTAGCAAGCGGTGCTTTCCTTCCTCACCTGAAAATTGCAATGGGCGAGAGATTATATAATAATTTATTTATAATGTCTGCTGAGTTAAATGCCATAATCATGGCATTAGAACACTTTGAGGAAAACCAACCTTTGATTGCAAATTCAAATAATATTATTGTATATTCCGACTCTTTATCAAGCCTTGAGCTGCTGGCCTCAGCTCCTAAGTATAAGTTGGACATTGACACTTATCATTGTCTCAGTATTATTGATAATCTTGCTTCAAGTGGCATAAAAACTTATTTTCAGTACATTCCTAGCCACTCTGGCGTAAGTGGTAATCATCAGGTTGATGAAATAGCAAAAAATGCTATAAATATTGACCAGCCAAGTGGGAGACCAATCCCAATTAGAGATATTTACCGATGGAGGCTATCAGATATTAATTTTAATAAGATTAATCCTATCCTTTCCCCTTTCCCAATAAGTATCTTTCTAAAATTTATCATAGAATTCGTTTTGGAACAAATGGACTAAATTTTCTTGCATTCTTGTATAAGTTTTCTAATTCAAGTGGTTCAATTCCCCTGTCCCCTCTTTGCAGGCATTGTAATATGAATAATGAAACAATTGACCATTGCCTATTTGAATGTAATATACTGACGTCTGCACAACATACCTTGCTTTGTAAACTGTTAAAATGCTTCAAACACCACAAAATCTCACTATCAGCCAACTATACCTGCACACAGAGCATAGAAATCGACATCTATCATCTCATAATTGAACTCCTAGAGTCGAAAGATCTACTGAAAGATATCTGAAATTATCTAATAAATATGAGGCAATCAAGCCAGGAGCTCTGTAGCCCACAGAGTGAAGTAAAAGGAAAAGGGCTAAATAGTATCACTGAAAAGCCTGCCTGCTCTTAAATGGAAGAAGGGAGGAGGCAGGTACTGCAAAATACCTTCCCAGAGGATCATTAGGGCTACGGATTCATCCCTGTAAGTTTCTTTCATCTAACTGAACTACTTTCCAAGACACACAAAAGCCCCTAATTTAGAATTTTACTAGAAAAATAGTTTTAATCACTATAATTGCCAAAATTAGCATAGCAACAAGTGTTTCATCAAAGTTTCCGATTTTTTTTTTTTTTTTTTTTTTTACAACATTTGAAAAGGCACTAAGGAACACCAAACGCAACATGACATAGACGATGTTTTTTTGTAGGCTACTCATACTCAGGGCCTACCCATACTCAGGGGCAAATCTCCAGCATTTTATTGGGGGGGGGGGGAGCACAGTTTATAGAGTTATCCAGTAAGTTTGTCGCAGATCATTTCTGGTCTTCATTCTTGGTACGAACAAAAAACTCCTCCCACTTCTTTCTGCATTAGCGGGTTTCTTGTTTCCGATTATTTCTATTATAACTGTAAGTTTCGCGTCCAAGAGGGTTACAAAGTGCATTATTCGTAATAGCGGGTTTCCACTTGTTTCCGATTGTTTCACGTCTGACTTGTCTACCCGTGAAAAGATCTGATGCCGCTTATGTTTCTATCTGCAAAAACGTTCTCTGGAGCACTCGCACCTTGGTCCGGGTTTTTATAATGGGTGAGATAGGGAAAGATCATACTGGATAATTATATAAACTGTGGGGGGGAGGGGGTGGCAAGAGGGGTGCATATCTGGATAGTCAACGGGTATGGGATGCATGATATTTTCTTCTCCAAATTATTGGAGGGGGGGGGCAACTGCCCCCATTGCCATCCCCAAACGACGCCCCTGCCCATGCTCTTTTACTCAGTTTTAAATAGATATCTGATCTTCATTTATTTATTAACACAAATAACACTAAGCGAAAATGCTTTTAATATATATAAAGAAGGCATATATATATATATATATATATATATATATATATATATATATATATATATATATATATATATATATATATATATATATATATATATATATATATATATATATATATATATACATATATAACCTCCCAGACTTGTCTAATGGCTGGAAAAAGGACATAATCAGATTCATTTTCACTGTCTTTGGTACCTTAAATTATTTGCATATCTTGATTCAGTCAGGTCTGCAACTGCATTACTTCTAAATGTTAGAAGGTGAAAACTCCGTGGCTGCCCATTTAACTTTTTTTAAAGTCTCATCCAAACATTAAACCTCACTAGGTCACCCAAAATTGATCAATTAAGTTTTCAACTATTACATAGTACACCCCCATCGACAGACCATTGTATATTTAGTTTTTAACCCCCCCCCCCTTCCACCCCTAATCAACCTGAACCTTTAATCCACATGTAGCAATTACAAGCCGAGTTTTTGATCTAACTTAAAATAGTTATTTCTCTTTGACGAATTATGTGTCTATAGAAAGCCCATTTGTTGAGAGTGAAGAAATATTTAATTGTTGTTGAAATATTGTAGTAAACAATCAATGTGCGGAATAAACGCCTTCCACCTTCTAAAACTAAATAAATAGAGTAAACAATAGGTTCAAGTAAGTTAAGGGGGTAAAGGCGAGTTTTCTTGGTGCGATAGCTAAAACAAGAAACAATATATCTTTGGCCTAATATTTTTACCTTATTTGGCATGAAGGCTCTTTATGTTAGCCTAAAAAGGAGGGGGACGACTTAAACCTCAGTCAAACTAGAAAACGAACTGTCAACAAGGAATTTTTTACAGGAGAAATTCTCCATGGGAAAATTTTACAGAATTTACGGAATGATTTGAAAAACGATTAGAAATAAAATTCTTTTTCAAAATGAAAGTATGCTAAACAGAATACTATCTCCAAGAAATTTTTCGGGGGGAATTTTCAGCGAGGATAGAATTTGCCACGGGAAATTTTATAGGGGGAGGGTATATTTAGTGGGAGGACCCTTACACAGAGGAGTTTCCCGAAAGAGGAGGAAATTTTTGATGGAGCCAGAACCAAATTTTCCGGCATTATTTGAAAACGATTAGGAATTAAATAAAAAACAAGTCTAATTCCCTTTTTATTTGCAACTAGTTGTGAGAACCCAAAATTATTAAAAAAAATCAAAATAACAAAATTGTGCAATTTTAGTGCTACTAAAATTGTATTATTTTATGTAATTAACTCTATCCTTCAACAGGTGATTGCATGAAATAGCCCTTTCCTGTAACTTCCATCATTTTATATTAGAATCTGCTGGTATTTTGGTTACTGTTAAAACTACACCTTAATACATAAAGGGACAAGTTTGTACTGAGGAAGGGTTGAGTTGATTTTGATGAGGGGATGGAGAACACTTATTTTTGACTGAGGAATGAGTTTGCTTTAATGCAGTGATGAGTCTCTTTCGTTTTATTTATCCCTCAGTTTCTCGTCCCTTGGTCTTAAAACGAAAAGAAAACATTGATATAAATTAGCTGCCACCTTCCAGTGAGTATCACCACTGGGGTGATTTCTTCTTCTTCTAATTCACAGCAGACGGGCTATTCAGTTAGTACTATTTAGCCCTTTTCTTTTTGCTTCACTCTGTGGGCTGCAGAGCTACTGGCTTGGTCGTCTCTTATTTATTAGATATTCTCAGATATCTTTCAGTAGATCTTTTGACTCAAGGAGTTCAAATATAAGATGATAGATATCGATTTCTGTGCTCTGTGTGCAGGTATAGTTGGCTAGGCTCTTGGCTGATAATGAGATTTTGTGGTGTTTGAAGCATTTTAACAGTTTACAAAGCAAGGTATGTTGTGCAGACGTCAGCATATTACATTCAAATAGGCAATGGTCAATTGTTTCATTATTCATATTACAATGCCTACAAAGAGGGGACAGGGGAATTGAACCACTTGAATTAGAAGACTTATATGAGAATGCAAGGAAATTTAGTCCATTTGTTCCAGAACGAATTCTATGATAAATTTTAGAAAGATACTTATTGGGAAAGGGGGAAAGGATAGGATTAATCTTATTAAAATTAATATCTGATAGCCTCCATTGGTAAATATCTCTAATTGGGATTGGTCTCCCACTTGGCTGGTCAATATTTATAGCATTTTTTGCTATTTCATCAACCTGATGATTACCACTTATGCCAGAGTGGCTAGGAATGTACTGAAAGTAAGTTTTTATGCCACTTGAAGCAAGATTATCAATAATACTGAGACAATGATAAGTGTCAATGTCCAACTTATACTTAGGAGCTGAGACCAGCAACTCAAGGCTTGATAGAGAGTCAGAATATATGATAATATTATTTGAATTTGCAATCAAAGGTTGGTTTTCCTTAATGTGTTTTATAATTAATATAATATTTTTGTACCTTTTTAAGGCGGGGGAAGGACATTTTTTTTAATATTTGCTATGTTGTCACACCCTTGGGTACAAGAAAGCATGTTTCAAATACTAATTTACTACCATCTAAAAAAATCGACTTTAAAATTGAAATTTCCTTTAAAATGAGCCAGTCGAATATTTTGATGGCGTTATTCTTATATCGTAATGCTTGTGTTATCTTATCTTTTAGTTACTATGTGACGTGGTTTGTTCTTTACTAGGTTTCAGGTATATCCAATGACACGTATATAGTTTCCATTTACGTGCTTGTCTTTGTCTTTCTCTTTGTCTCTGTCACTTCTCTTTGTCTTTCCTCATGACAGGCTTGATAGATTTCTTGAAAATAGAAATCTTGATAGATTTCTTTTTTTATCTGGTTATTTAACTGTTGCTGTTTTCTTTTTACTTTGAAAAGAGATATTTGGAACAAAACAAGAAAGAAAAAAGCAAGTGTGAAGCAAAGAGAGTTTGACAAAACAAAACTTGGCATTAATTTATACTCTTTTTTTTGCTTTTTTTTAAATCAGATTATTTAGTCTTTTAATTTAAAAAGCAGCAAATTTGAATAATAGAGCAAAATAACAAAATAGATTAAAAAAAAATCTTTTGGCTGTAAAGGGAGGGGGTGGAGTTAGTGGCTTAAAGCTTCTATAAACATTCTAGTTCATTGCTTTCATGGTTTATTTGTATCCTTCAAGCAAATTTGTGGCAAAGATTTAACAAACAAAAGCTTTTGGCTTGTTTGTTATACATTTCTTCTTATCTGGTTGTTCAGTTATTTTTCATTTGAAGAGAGGCAACTTTTGAGGAAAATATGAAAAAACCGAAAGAATAAAACTGCAGTAAAATATACATAACAGATGGTAAAAAATATATTGGCTGGGAAAAGGGGGAGGAGGGGGACACTGGTTCAAAGCTTCTGTGACCATTCAAAACTAGGGTACTCTATGCTTCATATTTTTAGTTGTTACCTTCTTATCAAGCTTATGAACTTATTGCAAGAAAAGAAAAATAAACTAAAGATTCACATATTGTCAACCCAAACCAGAAAGAAGAGGGGCAAATGATCTGAAATTCAGAATGATTTGAACCCTGATTGTCTACAGTTGATCAACCAACTTTTTCAATGATACCAAAACAGAGAAAAAAGGAAACAAGTAGAGATAGAGAAAAAAAAGGAGGAAAAAAGAACAACAGAAACTAGAAAAAACAATTGATATAGGGGATAAAGCGATGGATAGCAACAGAGAGAAAAATAAAGGAAAGACATACACAAAAGAGACACAAAGAAGGAAATAAAACAATATAATTTATAAATAAGCAAACCATTTAAGAACTGAACTTACCCTTTAGTACACCCTTCTTCATTCTTAGGATAATACTCACTGATTATGTCACCAAAACGTCCAAAAATTTTCTTAATTACATTTTGGAGCTTATCAAAACGTTCAGGGCCCACTTTTGGGACACCATCCACAACAAGAACACTTTCAAGTTGATCATTCTCTTGAGGTCTTTCTGCTAATAGTTCAGGGATGAGCTCTGCAAAGATTTAGAAGTTGACATAAAAAAAAGAAGGGATAACCATCCTTTACTTGTATAGGCGTACTTCAATTCTACTGATAGTAAGACTTAGACTTAAAAACCGTTCAACTTTCAAGAAAAAAAAAAAATCTGTGATTGACCAGTCAGTGTCAAGATTTAAAGCAACAATTTTTTTAGACTAGAAAAACTGGAACCTTAGAACAGCAGTTATTCTATTTATATTGAATAACTATAGAAATATAGCTATTAGTATAGTATAACAATATAGTTATCACATTTATAAAAATATCTATAGAACAAGTATAGAAATTTTGAATTTTTGTTGATAGTAGTTGGTATTTTTGACTTAGGGCTCTAATTCATGTTGGATTTCATAATATAATTCCCATCAAGATCCCACCACATTCTGGGGTTGTTTGTCTTTTTTGTTTGTTAAGCCCACAGTGGTTATGGCTGAAAAAGAGGGGATATGACTACCACATTCAAGATGCTCAATTTTGAAAAGCTTATCCCAAAGCATGCCCAAAAGGATGAGATCAAAACTTGTTTTAGATTAAAACCAAAACCCGGTGAGTCTATGGAGCTTTTTAGACTAGGATACAGTCTCTTCTGTCAGTATTGAGGCATTCAAATCATCAGTTGACAAGTAACAGTGCAACAAGCCCTTGAAAATAGTTTGGGACTAACCTGATAAGTCAGCACACTATCTTCACTGACTGGTAACCACAGAATCACTGGTAACATACTTTGTAAATAATAGCGCGATTTAGTCGGGATTTAAACCCTGACTACGAAAGCTTTTATGTTAATAAATGATTCTGATTGTTGGCAAGTGTGATTTAAGGTAATACCATGGGCGTAGGGAGGGGGAGGGGGGCAGCTGCCCCCCCCCTAGACCTTCAAATTTACATTAGATATGGCTGAAAAAGCAGATGGTTTGGAAAAAGCAGTTGATAAAACTCCATCACACTATTGACTGCCCCCCCCCCCCTAGACAATATGCTGCCTATGCCCATGGGTAATACATAGATATATAACATAATACATTAATACAATATATAAATATTTGAAGATATAATAGATATATAGTTTTTTTTTATTCTAGACAAAGGGCCTAAAATAACAAAAATGCATTTTATGGCCTAAAAATCCTAAACATTTCTAAGGATTATAAAGGGAGGGAATTACTTCCCCTGTTTACAGGTATGGGGCAACACAATCAAATCATAGAGGGAAAGAATTCAATATTAACAAAAAATTTACAATTAATAATAAATAAATATTATTACTTTCCCATATTTTTTTTTTTTTTAAACAACCTTTCCCTAAATTTTGTGTCAAGCTATTGTCCAATAAAATTTATGTAAGGTAACCCTCGTCTTATGTGTGTGTGTGTGTGTGTGTGTGTGTGTGTGTGTGTGTGTGTGTGTGTGTGTGTGTGTGGGGGGGGGGGTCCCAAATACATGTCCGGGTAGATTCAAAGTACCCAAAAAATTTGCAAACGGAAATTAAAAGAAACATCTTAACATTGGGTGGGGGGGGGGAAGGCAACATATAACATTTGCGTGTACATGCTTAAGTTTTATCTTCCCAGTGCAATTTTTAGTATGTTATTTTTCTGCTTTTCAACAGTTTTGATACCATTCCATAGCTGAGATTCAGCTCTATGCATCTGGAAAATGGAACTGTTTGAATGCTGAACACATGGTCTGCACAGTACAGGTACCAATCTCCTGATTATCTGCCTTCTTTTAAACTGCTCAACTAAATTTTTGAAACTTCGTGTGCATGGTTTTTAAGATTGAAAATACTTTTAAAAATATTAAAAAAAAGATAAACTTTCCTATTTTCAAAGCAAGTCAAGACAATTCCCCAAGAACAAGTCTAAGTAATTTCATCATTCTGGCTTGGTGAATAGATAGATCTGAGACTCTTTGATTCAGTGATATATATTGTCCTTCTGGCTCAAGTTACCAGCATGCCACAAAACCACCTCTTTAGAGGGAACATATACCTTAAGCTGCTGTTTTGGCATATTATTTTCCAATTGTAATAGGAATGGATGATTTATTAGCAATAAACCCCCCTGACAGATTTTGTTACAAACTCAAGCTATATTTTCACATCTTTCTTAATATTATCACACCTTACAATGATTACCATTGTTATTTATTATTATTGTAATATTGTATATTATCACATCTTTCTTATTATCTAAGGGTGATCAGTGAGTAAATCCTTGAAGGCATTCAGTTAATCAATGTTTTCTTTTTCAAAAAGAGGTTGAGAATTAATACAGCAGTGGAGTGGGACAACAAATGCTTATCAAAGGATAATGATGTCTCTTTCATTTTACAATAACACCTCTACAAACTAAAAATTAGGTTTGAAACCTCCTTTTGGAGGATCATATCACATGTAAAAATTCCTCCTTTTGGATGTTTCAAGTCAAGATTCCTGCATCAAGTGCAGTAACGGCAGCCATGTGGGTGTTAATGGAGAGAGATCATACAACTGCACTCCCTGAGGTTCACATATATTACTCTAATCATAATAGGCAACGCTGGCAGAGCGAAGTTTACTTGTCTGTGAGTAATCAATAATTTCCTGATTTACCTGGTATTACAAATACCCGACTTTCGTTTTTTGGTCAAGAGGGTGAAAGATATACCTGTAGTGTTAAAGACAATCCATTTCTCGAAAATATATCACCATCCAATAGATTACAGATTCAGATTTATCTCACGGGAAACACGCTTGGAATAAATTTTGAATTTTGGCGGAAAGCAGTGTTGTCAATTCATCCAAAACAACTACCAGATTTTTTAACAAAATAGTGAAAATGGCTACAAAACGCCAAAAACAGTCACCAACCAAGGGTACAGATAAATGCAAGGCATGTGATATAGGACTGAAAGACAATAGTTGCGCTCTTTTGTGTGACTCATGTGAAGCCTGGCTTTACATTGAATGCATAGATATGACCGATACGGAGTACCACTTATTTACAAAGATGACGCGTCATCTTGGTTTGGTGCTGTCCCGTTTGTAAACAGACTAGAAATACTCAAAATAATCTCACTGCCACGGAAATAAAAGAAATTATCAAGAATGAAATCCGATCATCGTTCACGAGAATCAAGGAAAAGATTCAGGAAAAATTTGACAGGCTGATCAAGCCCCTGAGCAACAGAATTGCAAACATTGAGAAAGATTTGGCTGAAAAGTGTTCAATAAATTATGCAAAAATACATGCTGTAAATCATGTGAAGACTGAGTATGAAACGTTGAGCAAGAAACTCAAACAAGATATCAGTGGGAAATTAGCAGCTGAGAGTAACTTCAACGATTTTGTTATGAAGCAGAAAAATCTTATCGCGTTTGGACTTGCCAAAGATCCTAGTTGGCTTACAAGAAAACTGCAGAATGAAAAAGATTTAGGAATGATAAATGAACTTCTTCAAAACTGTCCTTCGAAGTGTTCGTTTTCTGTTCACGTTGGAAAGCCAGAACCTGGAAAGTGTCATCTAATCAAACTAATGTTCTGCAGCCCCATTGAAAGAGGCACGGCATCGTTCTTCTTGTCAAATAATATAGTGAATATAAAAGTTGCATTCCCAGGCTTTGGTTTCTCCCACGATCAAACAAATGCTGAGCTTGCACTGAAGAAAAAATATGACGCTCTGAAGCAACAACTCCACGAAAAGGAAGCAGCAGGTGAATCTGGCTGGAAGATTCGAAACAGCAAATCAGGATTGGAGCTTGTGAAGATAAATCCTTTTTGTGGTGGAAACATGTAGTGAACTTTCTGTGCTTTATACGAATGCAGATTGCTTATCTTCAAAATTTGATGAATTTCTAGCTCTCATATCAGTCCATAAGCCTCATGTCATCATTGTTACGGAATCTTTGCTAAAAACTGCTCACAGCCGGATGTGTATTTTCTGCAAGTGCTCGAGTATAACCTTGTTGTATATAGTAACTATAAGCGGGGTGTTTTCGTGTATGTTCATACCTCACTGAAGTATTTGGAAGTTAATGAACCAGTTGCATCAAATATTAGTGAATGCTTAGTTATCGATGTGAAATTGCCTGGTTCCAAAAGCGCTGTTCGAATTTTCGCAGTTTATCGTAGTCCTAGTGTTAATGAAATGTTGATTTGTAATAATGAAAATATTTTGCAGTTCTTGTCTTCTGTTTCGTCTTTTAGTTCTAAGTTGTTAGTAGTTGGTGATTTTAATCTGCCTTATATTGATTGGATGGCTAACACAACACAGCTTTCAGATCAGTCGTTTGAGAATTGGTTTGTTCAAACTTTACAAGACCATAACTTGCACCAGCATATTCAAGACCCCACTCGTTTACGAGCTGATTCAAAACCTTCAGTGCTCTATCTTGTAATCACAAAATCCCCCAAGGATGTCAATAGTGTTGAATTTTTACTGCCACTAGGAAAAAGTGATCATGTAGTCTTGTCAATTTCTTTGAATTGTTCTTTAAATTTTGCTGAAACTCCTAAAGGTTCACCTAAATATGATTATGGTAGGGCAAATTACGCTGCGTTTCGTGATTTTATTTCTTCTCTCTCTATCCCAGATGAGTTAAAACAGTTCAATGCTACAGCTGATGTGTCTTTTGAATTTATTAGGCAGGCACTGAAAGAAGGTCGAGATCGATATGTACCAGTGTTTACTAGTAGGCAGTACCAGAATAAAAGACAAACTCTTCCTTGGTATATTATCCAAATGCTCAAGGAAAAAGCTGATACATGGTGTGAAGACATAAAAATAAAAACCACAGAATCATGATTATCATACAAGAAAGCGAGAAATAAAGCCACCAAGTTCCTGAGAATGAACCGCCATGAGGTGGAGGCCGATGTGATTGCATTGGTCCACACTTGCCAAAAGAAATTCTGGAAGTATGTCAGAAGGAACCAAAACACACAGTCTCCATCATGCATTTCATTTGTAGACCCTGACACTCTTGCACACATAGACGGTAATCATTTAAAATCACAACAATTCAACAAACTATTTGCTTCCGTTTTCACACAAACACAGGTAGTAACAGACCCTCAATTTGCTCCTCCCAATTTAATAAAAGAATTCAATGACTCGGATTTTACCTTTCAGCAGGTTTATCAGACACTTCAGAAACTAGATACAGGAAAGGCGCCCGACATCAATGGCTTTTCTAACAAGATGCAGTGTGAACTTGTGCCAGTTCTGGCAGAGCCACTCACGTACCTATTTAATCTGTGTCTTTCGTCTGGAGTTTGTCCCTCAGCCTGGAAAAAGGCGGTCATTATGCCACTTTATAAGAATGGTTCCAAATCCCAATTTCACAACTACAGACCAATTTTGAATATGTCCATTTTTTCCCAAATTATGGAAAAAATCCTGGTCTGTAGAATACAGTCATACTTTGAAGAAAATAATATGTGGCATCCAGCCCAACACAGGTTTCGTAAGCGGCGCTCTTGTAATACATAGCTTCTGGAAATCATTGGTGACTTTCACTCAATGGCAGATAGGGGGGTTTTGTTTGATTGCATTTATGTTGACTTTTCTAAGGCATTTGACAAAATTTCTATCTCACTTCTGATTAAGAAGTGTCAACAATATGGGATTGGCTCTTGGACTGCTTCATGGATAACAGATTATCTAACACACAGAACCCAACAGGTTGTTGTAGGAGAAGCCCTATCAGATTCCACACCTGTGATCAGTGGAGTTCTGCAGGGCTGTTGTCTAGGGCCTGTACTTTTCTGCATTTTTATTAACAATCTACCGTTTGTTGTTAATAACTCGACTGTAAAAATGTTCAGAGATGATGTGAAGCTGTACAGATCAGTACTGAATGAACAAGAGATTTCACTGCTCCAAAGTGACTTGGATGCTCTGCATCAGTGGTGCATAGCAAACTGTATGTTCATTAACGAGACTAAGTGCAGTACTGTTCATTATCTTTGTAGACCTTCCCAACATTACCCTTACCTCCTTGATGGAAAACGAATTCCAAGCGTTGAGTATATTAGAGATCTTGGGGTTTGCTTTGATTCATGCCTGAAGTTTGATAAACATGTGTCAGAGATTACCCATCGGGCAAACTACCAACTGTTGCGCTTAAAGCACATGTTCTCCAGATTTAACCTCTGTTCACTCATATCTCTTTATGTTTCAACTGTCCGCCCAATACTTGAGTATTGCTCGTCAGTATGGTTTCCCCTTAACAAGAGAGACCAAGCAAGGATTGAAAAAGTTCAACATAGGGCAACTAAACTTGTACCTTATCTAAGACATTTGCCATACCAGCAGAGAATGCAGAGACTACAGTTATCCAGTCTTCAGTTCAGGCGTGATAGAGGTAACCTAATAAATACATTCAGAATCATTAAGAACATTGACAATATCACCCCATCTCACTTCTTCACCTTCTCAGGATATAACACCACTCGTCAACACCAGCACAAAATTCACCCACCACAGCCATGTACAAGATTAGGTCAGAACTCACTGTCCAGCCGTGTGTGCAAGCCTTGGAATGCACTTCTGTCAGAGACCGTTGATACTCTCACAATCCACACTTTCAAAACAAAACTAGCTTCTACGAATTTTCACAGTCGTTCCTTTCAAGATCCATTTTAAATGTGTTTTCATGTATATTTATAGGGAATTTCTGTTCTGTGTATATTTTGTAAAGTAAGATCTATTGTTGCCTTATTATGTTATTCCTTAGTGCGACAAGCTTTTTGTATAGCTTACTGCTGTCAGTATTAATAAATAAATAAATAATAGGAAGACTAGACCCAGTGAGTTAATCAAGGACTTCTACATAACTGATTAATCAGAAACTAAACCTGAAAAAGTGATAAAAACCTACAAATATTTTCGTTTTGAACTGGTCAATCCTTATGACAGTCCTTTTTTGAATTTGGTGCAGGTCTTGAAAAGTCTTGCCCAAAATACTGCCTAAACAAAGGCATCTCAGACAAAAACCCTAAAAAAATGTGAACAGATGTCTATTGTGCATTTCTGACCTAGAAGAACGCTCTAAAGCTTTACTCTGTGATGGATGTTATAAATAGATGTGTGTGATTGCCTAAAAATATCCAATTTGGAGTATGAACAGCTTGTGAAACTGCTTATGATTAGTGGTTTCAAATGGCATAAATCAAAATGAGACCAATCCTAGATCCATTACCACCCCCCAGCCCACAACTACTATTCAAGATGCAACATCAGTGATTACACAGGTAATAGGAAATCTTCAGACTACTATTTCTAATACCATTGCAAAAACCAAGATTGTGCTTAGAGCTGAGCTAGGCCCTATAAAAGAAAAAATGAACAGTGTGGAAGTGGCCTTATCCTTGAAATGTAGCATGGATGAAACAAAGCAAATTGTGCAAGCATAAGTTCAAGCACTCAATGCTAACTTCAGCATTGATTTACAGATCAAACATATTTTAACCATTATTAAAACTCATTTTTAGTGATAAAAAAGGTTACCTTTTAGGGGTCCAAATGGTATGGGTAATTTTGCAATTTTCAAGATACTTTAGCTAGGATGAAAGTGAATATATCACTTTAATTGCTTCTGGGGGAAATTCCATATTGAGCCCAAAAAGGTAAAACAGTCCATAGTAACCAAGGATTTTAAAACACGTTTCTAAAAACAACTATCTAGTGAGAAAAAATTGCCTGTTGCAGCTGGTTCAGGGATGTTAATTATTATTTGCCTTAGTCTTAATAGTAATATGTTATTTTAAAAACAAATTTGTAAATGTTGTGAAAACAAATATTCAAAACTCTTTGTAACCAGGCAACTAATCAAATCAAGGAGTTGAAGAGGTTTGAGGAGATATTGGCTGAGGATGTTAAAGATGATCCAAAATCTTTCTGGTGTTATGCCTCTCAAAACTGTTGCAGCAGATGTACAGTACATGATATACTGTATAATAGTCAAATTGTTGCTGATCCTGCACTAAAATTTGTAATTTTCCACCAACAATTCTTTTCCTTTTTTTGTCTGATTCCAATCCTGTTTTTTCCCCTCCTCCTGTATATGATGTATCATTTGAGATGGAAACAAGTTTAATTACTTATACAATAGTTATAAAGGAACAACTGCACCTGGGCACTATCAACAGTGAAAACAACTTAAAACAAACTCTGGACCTTCACAATGAAAAATTGCTACAAGAAGCAATTTTAAGGTAGGAATTTCCAAAGAGCCAAAACACCTCAGTGGGCATTCAGACATTGGATTCTGTCTCAGACTCTATCCAAGTTTCCTGCTCAGAATGGTTAAAAGTTGAAAATAGGAACATTTGAGCAACATTTTCAGAACTGAAAACACTTATTTAGGTGACAAATGATTGTGAATCCCTATTTTCTGAAAATGCAATTCCTCTTATTTCAGTAGAATTTTCAGCCATATCAATGTTCTTTTTTTTCAAAATTTAGGAAATATATTTACATATCTTTAAAACTTATAAATTTTGATTGAGCAAAGTTGTGAAGCTGAAAACAACTTTGTTGCACTTTATTTAAGCAGAAGATCTATTTTGCAAGGTTTCACTCTTATAGCATAAAGATTTTTAAAGGTCATCAAATGTAAGGACCCTCCAGAGGGAGGATTGGAGTTAGGTACTTCAAAATACCTTCCCAGGGCATACTTTAGCCTGTAGACCCATCCCTAAAAGTTTCATTTTCCTAATCTAACCCCTTTGCAAGATAGCCAAAAGTGGCTAAAGCAGAATTTTACCACAATTTTTATGTTCAAAAACAGCAAAGGCTGAAAAAGACAGTGAGTAATGTCTTTGCTTTTACCCTTGCTAAGTCATGGAGAAAAGGAACAACTGTACCTGTAACAGGTTACAATCTTAGCAGAGCAGTCAATGGCTAAGCTTTAGGTCTGTGGTAAAATACCTCTTTTTGGGAAAGATCACTTTTCTTTGGCATTCTAGAAAAATAGCACAGTTCATATAATTATCCAGTATGATCATTCTCTATCTCACCCATTATAAAAACCCGGACCAGGGTGCAAGTGTTCCGGAGAATGTTTTTGCAGATATAAACATAAGCAAAGTCAGATCTTTTCATGGGTAGACAAGTAAGACTGTGATCTAATCGGAAACAAGTGGAAACCTGCTATTACAAATAATGCACTTTGTTGGAAACAATCAGAAACAGACTAACCCACATTCCCGCTAATGCAGAAATAAATGGGAGGAGCTTTTTGTTCACACCAAGAATGAAGACCAGAAATGATCTGTGATAAGCTTACTGGATAATTATATGAACTGTGAAAAATAGCAATGGGTTTTTGGACCACCCCTATTTTACTACAGCATTATGCAATATAAGGGCAGTAACAAGAACTCCACCTTCTTGGTCAAATTTTCACCAAAAATTTGTCAGCATAAATTAAAAATATGGTCTCTGCTTTGACATAATATATTTTTTATTTTTCTAAATTTTATCCTTGCTAAGTAATGGAGAAAAGGAACAACTGTATCTGTAATGGATTACAATACTAGCAGAGTAGTCAATGGCTTAAGCTTTAGGTCTAGGGTAAAAGACCTATTTGGGAAAGATCCCTTTTCTTTGGCATTCCAGAAAAATAGCAATGGGTTTTTGGATCACCCCTATTTTACTACTGCATTATGCAATATAAGGGCAGTAACAAGAACTTTCTTGGTCAAATTTTCATCAAAAATTTTCAGCATAAATTAAAAATATGGTTTCTGTTTTGATGTAATATATGTTTAAGCAATTAAGTAATATATTCCAGAGCCATATAATCTAAGTCAATAAAACAATTAGATTTACAAAAGTTGTTCTAATATCCCAAATTAGAAGTCTCTGCTTTGACAAGGAATTGAAAAGAAAAAATAATATTTAATATTTGTGATTTATTAGATAAATGTCAAGCAATAAAGTTACATTTTTAGAATCAGAAGAGTTAGCTTTCTGTTAATAGCATATGTGAATAAAACAGAAACACTAAAAGGATATATACACCAAAATACAATAATTGGTATCTCCAAAAAGAGGTCCTGGTAAATTTTCCACAGATCATACTATTGACTTATGAATAAAGTAAACATACCACTTTATGCCTTTTTTATGCTCTTTCCAAATATAATAGTCATTTTTGTTGTAAATTAACTTTAGCCCCTACCCCTATGTATACCAATTCAGGGTATATATTTGCACATTAGGGGGTGGGGGGAAAGTTTCAACTTACCTCTCATTTACATCAGAAATAAAATTTACCCCTGCCCCCCTAATGTGCAAATATATACACTGAATGGTAAATTTCTACCAAATCATATTATTGACTTACGCATAAAGTGAATATACCACTTGATGCCTTTTTTTATGCTGATTACAAATATAATAATCATTTCTATTGGAAATGAATTTCAGCCCCCCCCCCCCTATATATGCCAATTCAGTGTATATATTTCTATATTAGGGGGGGGGGGGCAAATTTTGTTTCTGATGTAAATGGGAGGTAAGTTTAAACTTTACCACCCCCCCCCCATAATGTAGAAATATATACCCTGAATTGGCATATATGGGGGGGGGGCTGAAATTCATTTCCAATAGAAATGATTATTATATTTGTAATCAGCATAAAAAAGGCATCAAATGGGTAAATATCTACCAAATCATATTATTGAGTTAGGACTAAAGTGAATACACCATTTGATGCCTTTTTTTATGCTGATTACAAATATAATAAGCATTTCTATTGGAAATGCATTTCAGGCCGCCCCCCCACCTATATATAGGCCAAATGCAGGGGTTAGGTTTTAGGTTTTCTTTAGGGTAAGGACACCCAGTAGTCGGCTTTGACAAGGAATTGAAGAGAAAAAATAATATTTAATATTTGTGATTTATTAAATGTCAAGCATAAAGTTACATTTTTAGAATCAGAAGAGTTAGCTTTCTGTTAATAGCATATGTGAATAAAACAGAAAACACTAAAGGATATATACACCAAAATACAATAATTGGTATCTCCAAAAAGAGGTCCTGGTAAATTTTCACAGATCATACTATTGACTTATGAATAAAGTAAACATACCACTTTATGCCTTTTTTATGCTCTTTCCAAATATAATAGTCATTTTTGTTGTAAATTAATTTTAGCCCCTACCCCTATGTATACCAATTCAGGGTATATATTTGCACATTAGGGGTGGGGGAAAGTTTCAACTTACTCTCATTTACATCAGAAATAAAATTTACCCCTGCCCCCCTAATGTGCAAATATATACACTGAATGGTATATGTTCTACCAAATCATATTATTGACTTACGCATAAAGTGAATATACCACTTGATGCCTTTTTTTATGCTGATTACAAATATAATAATCATTTCTATTGGAATGAATTTCAGCCCCCCCCCTATATATGCCAATTCAGTGTATATATTTCTATATTAGGGGGGGGGGGCAAATTTTGTTTCTGATGTAAATGGGAGGTAAGTTTAAACTTTACCACCCCCCCCCCATAATGTAGAAATATATACCCTGAATTGGCATATATGGGGGGGGGCTGAAATTCATTTCCAATAGAAATGATTATTATATTCGTAATCAGCATAAAAAAGGCATCAAATGGGTAAATATCTACCAAATCATATTATTGAGTTAGGACTAAAGTGAATACACCATTTGATGCCTTTTTTTTATGCTGATTACAAATATAATAAGCATTTCTATTGGAAATGAATTTCAGCCCCCCCCCCCTATATATGCCAATTCAGGGTTAGGTTAGGTTTTCTTTATTCCTAACTCAATAATATGATTTGGTAGATATTTACCTATTTCTTTATTAGTAGTTAGTGCAGTTATTAGTACACAAGAAGGCAAGGGCGGATCTAGAATTTTTTTTTTGTAAATATCTACCAAATCAAAATTATTGAGTTAGGACAAAAGTGAATATACCATTTGATGCCTTTTGTTATGCTGATTATGAATATAATAAGCATTTCTATTGGAAATGAATTTCAGCCCCCCCCCCTATATATGCCAATTCAGGGTTAGGTTAGGTATAGCCTATATAGGGGGGGGGGGGGGCTGAAATTCATTTCTGATAGAAATGCTTATTACATTCATAATCAGCAAAAAAAGGCATCAAATGGTGTATTCACTTTATTCCTAACTCAATAATATAATTTGGTAGATATTTACCTCACATGGTGTAGGCCTATTCACTTTATTCCTAACTCAATAATATGATTTGGTAGAAATTTACCCCCTGAATTGGCATAAATAGGGGTGGGGGTAAAATTCATTTCTGACAAACATGATTATTATAGGCTATTTTGAAAGAGCATAAAAAAGGCATTGAGTAGTATGTTTACTTTATTTGTAAGTCAATAATATGATTTGCAAAAAAATTACCAAGGTCCTTGTAGGTAAGTCAATAAACTAGCCTAATAATTTCCAATGTTTAATCTTAAACACTTTTAATAGGCTAGGCTAATAGCTGGTAAATTTATTATATTTGTAATCAGCATAAAAAAAAGGCATCAAGTGGTATATTCACTTTATGCATAAGTCAATAATATGATTTGGTAGAAATTTACCTAGCCTAATAGGCCTAGCAACCATATTGATCTAAAGCTTAGATGTCTAGCTTTTCTGATATATAAAATTCTTCACAATTCTTCTTTGGCAACAAGATGTAAGGGTTTTGGTTTTATGTAATTTTGCTCAATTGGATACCTACTGGTTTTTAACCCTAGCCTACCTTCATTAGTAAAATCTTGATCAACATTATCATCTTCCATTTCGTCATCCACTAGACCATCAAATCCATCATTATCTTCTATAGCCATGGTTAATATTCTTATCTTTATTCAAGTTAAATTCCAAGATGGGAGCGAATTCCAGTTTATTACACTCCTAAATTTACAAAGAGAAACACAAAAATCGCAGAACCGTGTGAGGTTGCAGGTGAGTTGAAAACGTTTTCATATGATTATTCAAAGAAATTCCCTGTTAGCCTACTTTGATTTTTTTTGTCAATAAAATTTTTAATTTAACCTTAGTTTTAACAGTAATTTCAAATAAATTTTTAGTCTGGTTGGTAAATTTCTTATTTTTTAGGTGCTGAGCAAAAATATACACTTTATGACAAGGATAAATTCTTTATATCATTCGCCAGCATACTTTCTTTGAAGAATGTGAAGTGTGCCAGGACTACAGACAACCTTTTTTTGCCCTTCTTAATATTGAGGGTAATGAGAAGATAGGCCTATATACTCTAGTGAAGTGGTTAGCCACATATTAGTAAAATTCTATTTATAGGTAAGCTATACCTCAAGAATGCCTATACAGCATTGTGTTTCTAGCTGGAAGATACAGATTAGGCCTATTCAAGAATGGGAGTTAGGCCTTGGTAAAGTTTTATGGTAAATTTCTAGTGGGTCACATAATTTAGCTAAGATGAAAGTAAAAACGATATTTGATGCCTTTTTTTATGCTCTTTCACAATTTAATAGTTGCTTCTGGGGCTAATTGCATATAGAGCCCTTAAATGTATTTAAGGGCCCCAAATGTATTTCATTTTTGTAACCATACAAAGAAGTTAGCCTATCAACACTAGTTTGTAGAGAATCTCGATGTTTATTTATTTGAAATAGAAACCCAGGTCACCTAGAACAGAAAGGTAAGAATATTACATCCTTCCTCCTTTCCAAACTAGCGAGTTTTTTTTTTTTTTTTTTTTTTTTTTTTTTTTTTTTTTTTTTTTTTTTTTTACAAAGTTCACTTCATTTTTGAAACAGGGTGGTGGTGGTATTCTTTAATTCACGGATCACCATTTCACAGGTTAAGCCTCTGGACTGCATTCACAGCGCAACCAGTGCAGGTTATGTAGGGGGTATCATGGAGTTCTGTATAGGTCACGTGACTGGTGCTTGGTACAGGTAGGGGCCTGTTAAATGTTGGGCTATGAACGCAAGTGAAGAGTTTCAGACGGTTTTCATCTGGTGTTCTAGGGACAGGGGTAGGCATTGTTTCTGATAGACTCAGTGGTGTGGTTGGAGTATTTGTATAGGGAATCTCTTCAGTTGTGGTGGCATCTGGTGACTGAGGTTGCTGACAGACTATCTTTATGTGGTGCCTGTTCCTTCTGTAGGTTGCTCTGTCATTTGTCTTGACTATGTAGGATCTGGGATTCACATCTGCTCTTTTGACAATGCCCACCTGCCAGAGTTTGCTGTGGACTTGGGCCTGTACAGGTTGTCCAATTTGTAGGGGTTTTGGTTGCTTTGACTGTTGATCATAGTACTTGCTCTGGTGTGACTGTTGCTTCATTCGATTCTGTCGAAATTGCTTGTGGTGAATGGTCTTTGGTGCAAGCAATTCTTTGGTACATGGGACTATTGATCTGAGATTTCTGCTCATTAGCAATTGTGATGGGGAGGCCAGACATCAACTGGGGTGTTCCTGTACTCTAGCAACGCCAGATCAAAATCATTTCCAGCAATATTGGTTTTACTCATGATATCTTTGGCTGTCTGTACGGACCTTTCTGCCAATCTGTTTGATTGGGGGAAATGTGGTGAGGATGTGGTGTGGGATATTTCCCAATCTGATATGAATTTTTGGAAGACAGATGATGTAAATTGTGGGCTGTTGTCAGTAATGAACATACAAGGAATTCCATAACAAGCAAAGTGCTTTTTCAGGTACAGAATTATTTGGTGAGCATATGTACTGCTTCCCAATCGATCAACTGTAATAGTCAACAGTAATGAGGAAGTATTCTCCATTTTTGTAAAAGAGGTCACAACCGATTTTTTCCCATGGTAAGTCAGGGATGTCATGTGGCCTCAAGGGCTCTTTCTGGTTAGAGTTCTGGAGTCTGGTGCATGCATAGCAGTGTTTGATATGTTCCTCAATATCTTTTGTCATCCTTGGCCAAAAAATGACTGAGCGAGCACGCTGTTTAGTTTTTTCAATACCCAGATGTGATGCGTGTATGCAGTTGAGGATATCTTTGCGGGAGTTTTGGGTATGACCAGGTGATCTCCTTTTAGTATAATTTGTTCTATGACCATTAGGTCATGCCGGACATTCCAGAATGGGGTGAGAATTGCTGGGAGGTTTCTTCTGGATGCTGGCCAACCACTTTTGATTGTCTTAGCCAGCTCAACCAATTGAGTGTCAGCTGTTGTCTCTTGTTTGAGCTTTTTAAGTCTGTCATTGCTGATTGGTTGGATTGCCATAACAGAATGCACATATGATTTGATCTCTTTTTGCATCTCTCCATCCTCTTCAGGGAGATGCATGCGTGACAGGGCATCAGCAACTGGAACCTCTTTGCCTGGGTGGAATGTTATGGTGAAGTTGTATGGTTGGATTCTCAGTAGCATCCACTGGAGTCTCGGTGACGACTTTGATATTGGGCAATTCAGGATCACTTGGAGAGGCTTGTGATCTGATATGATTATGAACTTCTGGCCATAGAGGTATTGGTGGTAGTGTATGCAGCCGAAGAGAATAGCGTATAGTTCCTTTTCTATCTGCAAGTAGTTCTGTTTGGTGGTGTTCAAAGAGCGTGATGCAAAGGAGATTGACTTCCCATTTTGAATAAGGGTGGCTCCTAAGCCAAACTTCAAAGCGTCAACTTGTAGTTTGATGTTCCCTGCTTTTGGATCGAAAAATGTCAATGAGCTGCAAATGGATTCTTTGATGTTGTTCAATGCTATATTGTGTTGTGGCTCCCACTTGAGCTGTCACTGTTTTGCCAGGTTGCGTAGGGGCTGATTTAGTGATGCTAGATTGGGAATGTACCTTGCTAGGTAGTTCATCATTCCCAGTATGGTCTGTAGTTCATCCTTGGTAGATGGGGGTCTCATTTCTTTCAGTGCACGGACCTTTTGTGGGTCTGGGTGGATACCACCTTTTGATATTATGTGTCCAAAGTATGGTATGCTGTCGCACCCGAACACACATTTTTTAGGTTGAATTTCACAGTCCTTTTGCGTGCTCTGATTAGTGCACTGCGAACATTTGCATTGTGCTCCTCTATGGTTTCCCCAGATATAATGATGTCATTGACTATAACAGAAAAACCTTTAATGCCTTCAAATGCCTCTTCCATACAGTGTTGAAATTCATCCTGCGCTGAAATCAACCCAAACGGCATGTGTTTGAGCATGTATTGGCTGTATAGAGTGTTAAATGTTGTTAGATGAGATGATTTGTTGTCAAGGACAAGAGACCAACATCCATGACAGGCGTCCAGCTTGGTGAAAAATTTAGCACCAGAGTGTTTTAGTATTGCTTCGTCAAATGTGGGCATTGGGTGGTGGGGTCTTTTGATGGCCTTGTTCAGGTCCTGTGGGTCAATGCAGACCGGAGGCTTTTGTCAGGCTTTTTGACCACAACTGCAGCATTTACCCAATCTGTGGGGTAAGTAACCTTTTTGATGACCCCAAGTGCCTCCATCCTGTCTAGTTCCTTCTTGAACCTGTTTTGGAGAGATATTGGGATGCGTCTGGCTGGTACAGCCTTAGGTTTGGTTCCTTCTTTGAGTGTTATGTGACACTCACCTTTGAGCTGTCCTATACCTTGAAATACGTCTTTGAATTCCTCGATGAATGGGTTTGGTTTTGTTGCAGTAAGTATCAGCTTGATTAATTTTAGTTTCTTGCTGGTTTTGAAGCCTAAGATTGGGATGGGGCATCTTTCACTATGAAGAAGGGCTGTGTCTCAGTGCATCCGTTGGTATATGTGCAGTTAAGGCTGCAAACGCCAAGCGTTGGGATCTTCTGTCCTCCAAAATTAGTAAGAATTTGTAGTGTCTTATTGACTTTGGGCCTTGGTTTAAGGGTATTAAAAAATGTTTCAGGTATGATGTTGGCCTGTGCACCCGTGTCAATTTTGAAAGTGATACTGATGTGTTTGTTGATTATGAGCTTCACATATGGTTGATCATCCCCTTTGTTCATGTTTATGGTGTCAATGAAGAGCTCATCATTGCTGTCTGGTTGATGCTCGTTTGTTTGATGTCGTTGATTTATTACATTCACCACCTTTTTGCTGCTTTTGCAAACCTTTGCAAAATGGTTCGGTTTTTCACAGTTACTGCATATTTTTCCTTTTGCAGGGCATTTGTGGGAAGGTGAATAATCCCCTCCACAGAAATAGCATTGTCTTACAGATGGGGCATGGTTTGATTTCTTTGCCCTCCTGACAAAATCCACTTCATGCTTTATGCATGTTTCTTGATAAGCTTGGCTGCCACAAGTATCAGGCTGTGACATTGTCCTGAGCTGCACCTGGGTTTCTATATGTGTTTGCACTATAGTAATTGCTTGTGACAGAGTTAGATTGGAACCTGCTTGGAGGAGTTTCTCTCTGACTTTTGCTGAAGAGATGCCACATACAAGTCGGTCTCTTACCATTTCATCTCTCATGGCTGTTGTGGAATATGCACATTCACGAGCCAAAAGATTCAGATCAGTTATGTATTGATCCACTGGTTCACCATCTCGTTGATCACGTTTATGAAAGAGATATCTTTGAAACACTGTATTGCACTGAGGGAGGAAATATTCACTGAACTTGTCCATGTACGGTTGAACTTTGTCCTGTTCATCAGCTGTAATTGTAAAGGTACTAAAAATGTCTCGACCCTTTATCTCCAAGCCAGATCAGCAGGAAGGCGCATTGCACTTTTTCTGTCTTTCCGCTAAGGGGTCCTTGGAACATCAGCTTTGCATGGTTGTTAAATCTTGTCCATGCCTCTTTAAGGTTATCACTTGTCCAATCCATTGCAGGGTAGGGGACGTTGGTTTCCATGTTGTTTTTAGAGGATCTGACACCATGTAGAAAATCTTGATGTTGTTTATTTATTTGAAATAGAAACCAAAGACCCAGATGTAAAAAATTGAAACAACACAAAATGATATAATATGTCTCATATTTGGTCTTAGGAAACCCACAAGCACCAAGTTTCTGCTTATGGAGAGTGGATTAACAACAATAGGGAGAGACGTAGCTTTCTCTTGATAAAACATCTTACAAAAATTGAATCAAATAGCTCACACACATTACATAATTGGTTAAGAAATCCAGCCATGTATAGAGGTATTGCAGATGAGTATGCCAATATTCAAAAGAAGTTCCCTGTACCAGCAAAGTCTATTGCACCTACTTTCCCCCAATCCCCCCCATGGAATTGGTCATTTCCCATAATAAATACTGAATTTTCAAAATGGAATAAAGATTTAACCCCCATCGCTTTTGTCCAGAAAAAATTTGCAGAACTTAATACAATTACCTATAAAAATCACTTCCAAATATTTGTTGATGGGTCAAAAATGAATGAGAAGGTTGCAAGTGGTGTTTTCCTTCCTCACCTGAAAATTGCAATGGGCGAGAGATTATTTAATAATTTATCTATAATGTCTGCTGAGTTAAATGCCATAATCATGGCATTAGAACACCTTAAGCAAAACCAACCTTTGATTGAAAATTCGAATAATATTATCATCTATTCCGACTCTTTATCAAGCCTTGAGTTGCTGGCCTCAGCTCCTCAATATAAGTTGGACATTGACACTTATCATTGTCACAGTATTATTGATAATCTTGCTTCAGGTGGCATAAAAACTTACTTTCAGTACATTCCTAGCCACTCTGGCATAAGTGGCAATCATCAGGTTGATGAAATAGCAAAAAATGCTATAAATATTGACCAGCCAAGTGGGAGACCAATCCCAATTAGAGATATTTACCGATGGAGGCTATCAGATATTAATTTTAATAAGATTAATCCTATCCTTTCCCCCTTTCCCAATAAGTATTTTTCTAAAATTTATCATAGAATTCGTTCTGGAACAAATGGACTAAATTTCCTTGCATTCTCATATAAGCTTTCTAATTCAAGTGGTTCAATTCCCCTGTCCCCTCTTTGCAGGCATTGTAATATGAATAATGAAACAATTGACCATTGCCTATTTGAATGTAATATGCTGACGTCTGCACAACATACCTTGCTTTGTAAACTGTTAAAATACTTCAAACACAACAAAATCCCACTATCAGCCAAGAGCCTAGCCAACTATACCTGCACACAGAGCATAGAAATCGACATCTATCATCTTATATTTGAACTCCTAGAGTCGAAAGATCTGCTGAAAGATATCTGAATATATCTAATAAATATGAGGCAATCAAGCCAGTAGCTCTGTAGCCCACAGAGTGAAGCAAAAGGAAAAGGGCTAAATAGTTTTACTGAAAAGCCCGCCTGCTGTTAAATAGAGGAGGAGAGGAAACCCAGGTCACCTAGAACAGAAAGGTAAGAATATTACAAGTTAAGTTATTGAAAAGTGGTTACAAACAGATATCCACTCATCCACTAGTTAAGTTATTGAAAAGTGGTTAAAAACAGATATCCACTCTTTGACTAGGCCTATTGGAAAAAATTAGTTTATAAGCCCCCTCCTAGACCTTCACTTTACTTGTAGAAGCAGAATCAATATTTTGATCCATGTGATATTTTTGACCTCACAAATGCCTTCATTCAGGTTAATAACTCCATAGGCCACATTGCCTTTACATTTATAGCCTATATATTGGCAATTATAGAAATACATAAATAATGGGTAGGGGGCAGCTGCCCCCTCCCCTAAGCAAGAAGCTATGTATGCCCATGCCAACACAACTTCATCTCCCCCTCCATCACACTATTGACTGCCCCCCCCCCTAGACAATATGCTGCCTATGCCCATGCCTATAATTAAAAACATTTTAGTCATCTAGTTGGAAAATTTGGCCCATCTGTATAGGAAAAATCTAAATTTGCCAACTAGTTGACAATAAATGTTGCCCCAGCAAAACTTTCATTTTCCAACTAGTTGACTAATAACTTCTCCCCAGCAAAACTTAATTTTTCTAACTAGTTGACTAATAACTTCTCCCCAGCAACACTTTAATTTGCCAACTAGTTGACAATAAATGTTACCCCAGCAAAACTTTCCTTTTCTAACTAGTTGACTAATAACTTCTCCCCAGCAAAACTTAATTTTTCCAACTAGTTGACTAAAACTACAACAGTCATCACAAGGAGTGATTCAACAGGATCGAAAGTCCTTATTTCACTCCAAGCTGTGATTTAAGGTAATAACTTCTCCCCAGAAAAACTCAATTTTTCCAACTAGTTGACTAATAACTTCTCTGTAGCAACACTTAAATTTGCCAACTAGTTGACAATAAATGTTGTCCCAGCAAAACTTTCCTTTTCCAACTAGTTGACTAATAACTTCTCCCCAGCAACACTTAATTTTTCCAACTAGCTGGAAACAAACATTGCCACAGAAAACAATTTATTTTTGAACTAGTTGACTAGCAACTTTTCCCCAGCAATACTTTCTTTATCCAACTAGCTAGAAACAAACTTACCCTATAAACACTTTTGTTAGCCATCTATTTGGCAAGTAACTTTTCCTCAGAATAATTTCTTAGCTAATGACATGATGTAAAGAGAAAACAAAAAACATACTATTCCTGGTCCAACAAAAAATGGGCAGTATGGGATTTTAACAAATGTGCTACAGCTAAGGTAAATAAAACATACTGAATTCAGGAGTAAAGAGTCTTGAAGCCACAGAACTAAAAGTCTTCTCCTTCTATAAGTGTGCTTTCCAATCTTAGGCAACACTCTGCAAGATAGTCTTACCCCAGGTCCACAGAGATACAATTTCATGTATAAATGCACATTTGTGCAACCTGCCAAGTTCTATTCATTGTCTGATGTCCATTTCTGCAGTTGTTCTTATATATATATATATATATATATATATATATATATATATATATATATATATATATAGATATATATATATATATAGATATATATATATATATAATATATATATATATATATAATATATATATATATATATATATATATATATATATATATATATATATAATATATATAATTATATATATATATATATATATATAATATATATATATATATATACATATATATATATATACATATATATATATATATATATATATATATATATATATATATTATATATATATATATATATATATATATATATATATATATATATATATATATATATATATAATATATATACTATATATATATATATATATATATATATATATATATATATATATATATATATATATATTATATATATATATATATATATATATATATATATATAATATATATATATTATATATATATATATATATATATATATATATATATATATATATTATATATATATTATATATATATATATATATATATATATATATATTATATATATCTATATATATATATATATATATATATATATATATATATATATATATATATATATATATATATATATATATATATATATAGTATATATATATAATATATATATATAGTTTCTAGCTAGTTGGAGCTATTTCTGTAGGTTTGTTTCTAGCTAGTTGGATAAAGAAAGTATTGCTGGGGAAAAGCTGCTAGTCAACTAGTTTGAAAATAAATTGTTTTCTGGGGCAATGTTTGTTTCCAGCTAGTTGACAAAATTAAGTGTTGCTGGGGAGAAGTTATTAGTCAACTAGTTGGAAAAATAGGGTTTCTTGGGGAGAAGTTACTAGTCAACTAGTTGGAAAATGAAAGTTTTGCTGGGGCAACATTTATTGTCTACTAGTTGGCAAATTTAAGTGTTGATGGGGAGAAGTTATTAGTCAACTAGTTGGAAAAATTAAGTTTTGCTGGGGAAAAGTTATTAATCAACTAGTTGGAAAAATTAAGTTTTGCTGGGGAGAAGCTATTAGTCAACTAGTTGGAAAAGGAAAGTTTTGCTGGGGCAACATTTATTATCAACTAGTTGGCAAATTTAATTATAGGGGGGGGGAGAAGTTATTAGTCAACTAGTTGGAAAAATTAAGTTTTGCTGGGGAGAAGTTATTAGTCAACTAGTTGGCAAATTTAGATTTTTCCTATACAGATGGGCCAAATTTTCCAACTAGATGACTAAAATGTTTTTAATTATAAGGGGATTGGATATTACCATTCTATATAAGCTTATAAACAAATTTTTTCCAATAGTCAAAGGGTGGAGTCCTGTTAAAAACAAGTAAATTGGTAATTTATTTGCATATCATATTATTGAATTACAAATAAAGTAAACATACCACTTGATGCCTTTTTTATGCTCTTTCCAAATATAATTATGATTTTTGTCAGAAATGAATTTTAATCCCACCCCTATATATATACCAATTCAGGGTATATATTTGCACATTAGGGGAGTAGGGGTAAAGTTTAAACTTACCTCCCATTTACATCAGAAATAAAATTTATCCCCCCCCCTCCCCCTAATGTGCAAATATATACCATAAATTGGTACATATAGGGGTGGGGTTAAAATTCATTTCCAACAAAAATGATTGCTATATTTGGAAAGAGCATAAAAAAGGCATTGAGTAGTATGTTTACTTTATTCATAAGTCAATAATATGATTTGCAAAAAAATTACTAGTAAATTTTTGCAGTTCATATTATTGATTTACAAATAAAGGGAACATACCACTCAAAAGTTTATGGTAAATTTGCAGAGGGCCATATAATTTATCTGGATGAAAGTGAAAACATCAGTGGAAATAAGTCCAGTGCTTGGAAATAAGTCAAAGACTAGGATTTGCTTTGAAACAGTTTGTGCAGTGTTCATGGAACTTCAGAAGATTATCTATAGTTGGCCCGTTTTTTAGCACTAAGATCTTATATCTTTCTGCAAAGATTATCGTTTTTTAACTCATCTTTGTTCTAAGATCTTACAGCTCACTGATGTTAGCAAAAAGTGTGTAGACTGCCACTGTTCTGCCATATAGAACAATGATTAGAGAACTTTGATGATCTACTCATCATTGTTCTCAGACCGCTGATCAGAGCAGAATGATTAAAGACGTTTGCACAAAAATGACCAAAGATATAAGATCTTTGTTCAAAGATTTCACTTTTAAACATTTTCTGGCAAAAGATGTAAGGTCTTAGCACACTGATGAGTGAAAAAACGCCCCTAGTGACTACCAGGTCTTTGCAACTGGTGCAAGTTTAGAGAGGAATAGGGGAGGATGTCTGGTTGTCATTCTTAGTGTATTGGTACAGAGGATTATTGGAATCAAAATGAATAGTGATGCATTTTGATATGTTGAAAGAGAGAAGCCACCTATCTGCCCATGCCTGTATGTGGTCTAAGTTGGATTGTATTGATGATTTACCAGGTACACCAAATAGTTTTGACTCATCAGCATGAAGAGTTAAGTGGTTTCTGATATATCATAATGATATAATATTATATGATATAATATATATGATATAGGATATAATGTTATATATCATTTATATAAAATTGAAACAATGGTGGTTGCAAAACTGTTCCCTGGAAAACACAGCTTAGAGCATTACAGGGCTGGGAGTAGGTACAATTGGTATCTGCTGTGAAGAGCTGTACAGTCTGAGATCTACCAGCCAGGAAGTTTGTTAGCCAGTCTACTAATTCATGGTGGATTCTTGCTGGTGTTAACTTTATACAAAGCTGACTATGTGGGACCTTGTTGAATGCTTTACCTAGATCCAAAAGAATCAAATCAAAGTAAGGCATTTTTCCAGTAACTGGGTAACCTGTTCATAAGTGTCTAGAAGGTTAGTTTCTACAGATTGTCATGGAAGAAAGCTGTGCTGCCTGTTGAAGATGATTTCATTAGTAACAAGGTGTTGAAGAAGTGCATTATTAACAATCCTCTCAAGGACTTTTACAACAGCAGATGTAAGGATGATATGTCTATAATTTTCAGCTTTGGATCTATCCCCCTTTTTAAAGATAGGTGTCATATATGCTAGTTTACATCTGAAACCAATTTTATTACAAATATTTTCATTTGTACTTAATATTGAAAATAAACATTAAAATTATAGTAAAATTTTGAACTGATGAGCTTTCAGCAATTAACATCATTATACATCAAATATTCAGTTTAATTTCAAGCGAGAGAAGAAGATGATACCCAAACTCTTGTTTGTAGTGATTTTTGTTTGTTTCAAGCTTGATCTGCATATTCAATTTAAGTTTTACTCATTTTAAGATTTATTTACTCATTTACATTAATATCTATTGTATGTTTATTGCATTGATTGTTTATTTGATTTCTGTTTGTTTTAAGTTTCATTTATACTTCAATAGCAAAATATTTTTTTTTGTTTTAAGCTTGATTTTCATATTCAATATAAGCATTACTTACTTTAGGATCTATTTATTCATTTATATTATTACTTGTTGTATGTTTTTGCTATGATTGTTTATTTAATTTCTGTTTGTTTTGGGTTTCATTTATTCTTTGATGGTAATTTCTGGTTGTTTTGAGTTTGAATTTTACAGGTATTTGTATCTGCTGAGCTTCAGTTTAAAATGGCCTTTACTTTCTTTGAAAAACTTATTTTTTGGAAAGATTTTTTAATTAATTTTTGTTTGTTTTTGATTGTAAAAAGTTTCAAGTTTTTTAAAAATTCCATATTTCAAAATCAAACTTAAAAAAAATCAAATGTTCATCAAAGTATCAGAACTGGTATCAAAGGAACAATACCAAAGTGAAAAAAGTTTGCCCCCTTTGAAGTTTATGCAATGACCCCAGTTCCTCTGGGAAAAAAAAATAACTGGGGTGTGGGGGGAGGCTAGCTGCCCTCCAACCACGTTTTACTCTTAAAAAGTGAACTACAACTTTCAATTTCCAATCAAATGAGCCCTCTATGAAGTTTATACAAGCATAAACTTCACTCTATGAAGTTTATTTATGGTTGTTATGTTCCATAACAACCATAAATGCCCCCAGGGCATAACTTACAATGCCTGCCCCCAGGCCCTGGGGGTCTGTGTTGACACTAGAGTTAAATGGGGTGTGGGGGGAGGCTAGCTGCCCTCTAATCACTTTTTACTCTTAAAAAGTGTATTACAACTTTCAATTTCCAATCAAATGAGCCCTCTATGAAGTTTATACAAGCTTCCTTTCCATAACAACCATAAGTGCCCCCAGGGCATAACTTGCAAATCCTGCCCCTGGATCCTGGGGGGCTGTGTTGACACCAGAGTTTTTGTTATCTGAACTTTGAACTATTTTTAACAAAATGTCTATCTCAAATTTTTATCTGATGCATTTAGGGCATGGAGGGGGGGGGTTAGTTGCCCTCTTATTTCTTTTGACTCTTAAAAAGTGAACAAGAACTTTCAATTTCCAATCAAATGAACCCTCTTTGAAGTTTAAACAAGCATCCCTTCCGTAAAAACAATATATGCCCCAGAGCATTACTTACAATGCCTGCCTCCAGGCCCTGGGGGGTTGCATTGACAGGACAACACTTGAAACGCCTACCCCCAGGCCCTGGGGGGTTGTGTTGACACCGGAGTTTTAGTTATCTAATTTTTGAGCAATTTTAAAAAAACTGGCTATCTCAAAATTTGTAGCAGCTGGGTTTGGGGAGAAAAGGGTGCGTGAAGGGGGGCTAGTTGCCCTTAAATCTCTTGACTCTTAAAAAGTGAACTAGAACTTTCAATTTCCAATCAAATGAGTCCTCTATGAAGTTTATACAAGTATTCCTTTCATAAGAACCAGATATACCCTTAAGGCATAACTTAGAACACTTTCTCCAGGCCCTGGGGGGGGGTGTATTGACACCAGAGTTTTTCTTATCCAACCTTTGAACTATTTTTTTTTTACAAATTGTCTATCTCAAAATTTTCATCAGATGGGTTTGGAAAAAGAAGACGTGGGGGGGGGCTAGTTGCACTTGGATCTCTTTGACTATTAAAAAGTGAACTCAAACTTTCAATTTCCAATCAAATGAGCCCTCTCTGAAGTTTATATGAGCATCCCTTTCATAAGAACTATATATGCCCCAGGGCATAACTTAAAACGCCTGTCCCTGACCCTGGGGGATTCTGTCAACACCTGAGTTTTTGTTATCTGACTTTTGAACAATTTTTAACTTGATGGCCATCAGAAAAATTCCTATCAGAGGCGTTCAGGACAAAAAGGGCATGGGGGGGGGCTAGTTGCCCTCCAATGTCTTTTGACTCTCAAAAACTGAACTAGAACTTTCAATTTCCAATCAAATGGGCCCTCTCTGAAGTGTTTATGAGCATCCTTTCCATAAGAACCATATATTCCCCCAGGGCATAACTTACAATGCCTGCTTTTGGGCCCTGGGGGGGCTGTGTTGACCCTAGAGTTTTTGTTATATGGTCTTTGAACTATTTATTTTAAATGGCTATCTCAAAATTCTTATCAGATGTGTTTGAGAAAAAAAAGGATGTGGAGGGGGGGGCTAGGTACCCTCCAATCTCTTTTGACTCTTAAAAAGTAAACTAGAACTATCAATTTCCAATCAAATGAGCCCTCTTTGAAGTTTATACAAGCATCCCTTCCATAAGAACCATATATGCTCCCAGGGCATAACTTACAATGCCTGTCTCCAGGCCCTGGGGGGATGTGTCAACACTGGAGTTTTTGTTATGTGATCTTTAAAATATTTTTAACAAAATAGCTATCTTAAAATTTTTATTGGATGCATTTTGGAAAAAAGGGCATGAAGGGGACTGGTTACCCTCCAATATCGTTTGACACTTAAAAGGTGAACTAGAACTTTCAATTTCCAATCAAATGATCCCTCTCTGAAGTTTATACAAGCATTCCTTCCATAAGAACCATATATGCCCCCAGGGCAAAACTTATAACCCTTGCACTGAAGACTGTGGGGGGAGTGTCCTGCTCAAAGATATACTTTCCAGAACTTTCAACTATGTTGAACAAAATGGCTAGCTCAAAATTTCGATTGGATGTGTTTGGAGAAAAGGTGGGCGTGAGAGGGGGGTTAGTTGCCTTCCAATTACTTTCAACTATTAAAAAGGGTACTAGCCCTTTGAATGTCCAATCAAATGAGCCTTTTTTGAAGTTTCTATGACAAAGCTTGCCTTCCAATCACTTTTGACTATTAAAAAGGGCACTACCCATTTAAATTTCCAATCAAATGAGCCCTTTTTGAAGTTTCAACAACAATGCTCTCTATAAAAACCTTATATGCCCTCAGGGCATAACTTACAACCCTAGCCCTGACGTCTGTGATGGGGTTGTCATCCTCAAAGACCTAATTTCCAGAATTTTCAACCATGTTGAACAAAATGACTATCTAAAAATTTTGATTGGATGTGTTTGGAGAAAAGGTGGGTGTGAGAGGGGGGGTTATTTGCCTTCCAATTTCTTTCAACTATTAAAAAGGGTACTAGCCCTTTGAATTTCCAATCAAATGAGCCCTTTTTGAAGTTTCTATGACAAAGCTTGCCTTCCAATCACTTTTGACTATTAAAAAGGGCACTACCCATTTAAATTTCCAATCAAATGAGCCCTTTTTGAAGTTTCTACAACAATGCTCTCTATAAAAACCTTATATGCCCTCAGGGCATAACTTACAACCCTTGCCCTGACGTCTGTGATGGGGTTGTCATCCTCAAAGACCTAATTTCCAGAATTTTCCACCATGTTGAACAAAATGGCTATCTAAAAATTTTGATTGGATGTGTTTGGAGAAAAGGTGGGTGTGAGAGGGGGGTTAGTTTCTCTCCAATCACTTTCAACTATTGAAAAGGGTACTAGCCCTCTGATTTTCCAATTGAATGAGCCCTTTTTGAAGTTTCTATGACAAAGCTTTCTATAAAAAGCTTATATGCCCCCAGGACATAACTTACAACCCTTGCCCTGAGGGCTCTAGGGGGAGTGTCCTCCTCAGAAACATAATTTCTATCCGAAAATCAACTATGTAGAACAAAATGGCTGTCTCAGAATTTTGATTGGATTTGTTTGGGGAAATGGTGGGTGTGGAAGGGGTGTTTGTTGCCTTCCAGTCACTTTTGACCCTTAAAAATGGCAGTAGAACTCTCAATTTCCAATCAAATGAGTCCCCTTTGAAGTTTTTAAAACGACCGCTTCCATATGAAGTGCCTCTGGGAAAAAAAATAATAATAATGAAAAACATTGGAGCTGTATGGCCTTTATTATAGGCAATGCTATAGCATTGCCTCTGATTAGACTTTTTAACTCATTCATTTTGTTAGTAATTTGATGTATGTTGGCTAATAGAAGGCAAAAGTCTGGACTTACTTTTGAGCAGCCATTGATATCTGGTCCTTTGTTCCTCATTTTTTGTGTGGGTAGAATCAGTAGATTGGCAGAGAGAATCACCATTGATGCTGGGCTGGCTATTTGAAGTATCTGATGTGATACATATTTCAAACAAGGATAATAGAGTAGTTAGTCCCCGAAGCCGCGCCACGCCGAAATGACGGCGGCGAATGTGTGATTCAGTATCGGCGGCGGCGCGCCGCCAGGCGCACCGAAATTTTTTTGGTGGCGCGCCGCCGATTTTAGACCGGCGGCGCGCCACGGCGCGCCGATTTTTCTAATTAAAAATAATAATAAAAATTCCACTTCACCAAGCACGTTCAACCTCGATTTTAGTAAGGATTTTTAAATGGTTGGCTAAAAACATACAAGAACAATATGACAAAACAAAATTTTTTTGGGCCGTGCGGAAAGTGTTTATGTTCACCGTCCATCAGACCAAGTAGAATTCTCATTTTTAGCCACTAGACCCAGGGAAGCCTATGTTGTGTTTATGTTTCACATCGCATTGTTCCTATAAAATCCCGTGTTTAGTCATTTCCTTCTTGTTAATGATTTGGGCTAATGTGTGTATAACTTTCAAAGTTTGAAGTTCAAACTTCTCCTGTTCATCAAATACATACGAAAAGGAAGTGAAAAAAAAACAACAAATAACAACATCGAAAAAACACTGTATACAAATCAGATACCATGGCTTAACAACACCAACAATTTTAAATCAGCGGTTACAACACTTCAGTTACAATTGATGTAACAAAAGTCAGTTTGTTCACTCTGCCTGGAGCCATTGATCTTTTTGCAGTCACTATCAGTCCTGTCGTGCTAAAAAGCCGTTTAGCTGGGGCACTTGTGGCCGGTACAGCCAGAACTTGACGAGCATAAACTGCCACTCGCGGGATCTGATACTAGCACTGGACCTTGGAGTCCCACAGAATGCCGCAAATGGGCTTCCTCTTTGTATCTGCTGAAATAAGTTGTTTTATAAGGGAGAACAAACCTGCACCTTCACCATAGGGCTCCTGCGCACTACAATACAGGAGGAACTAAACTGCACCTTTACCCTCTTTTCTTATCAACACGGAATAACCCTCCGAAATTCTTTTCTGAAAGAAGTGGTCAATATATAACGTTTCAAGTCAAAGTTTAAACAGCAACAGCAATTTCAAAAAAAACAGCAACAGCAACCTTATAAGAAAATCGAAATATATTTTCTTGTGATTATTATCGCTTCTAATCAGCAGTTGTACCAAACCTATCCTGCTCAAGTCATCCTCAGGGCTATACTGTGGTGTTTATCCTCCCCATAGTATAGTGCAGACGGTTTGATATCATCTATTTTCCTTTCTTGTTTTAGTTTTATATTTGTGTTTAAAGCTTTTTCCAATAGGCAATGTTTAGAAGTCCTCCAAAAAAAAAACGTCCCCCCAGATCCCAAATCAAATACCATAGTGAAAGATACCCATCCTGGCTGGTCAAGCACATTATCTGAAAGTTCTAATGATAGCTCCAATTCGGAGAATAGGACAATGATAACTGTAGGTCCTAATGCAACCATAAATGATGATAATGGGTTTCAAGAGGTCCTCTCTAGAAGCTCTAAAAAAAGGAAAAAAATCTCCCCAATTAAAAGCATTTCCCCTCTCCCTGCCCAAGATCCTCCCTCCAAAAACTTAGGAATTTACCTTAAAATTACTCCCACTACCCCCTTTGAAATAAAAATGATCACTGCAATAAGAGTTGCAATTTTTAAATTGCTAAAATCAATGTTCTCTCTTAACATTAACCGTGATGGATCTCTGCTAATAGCTGTAGAAGATCAGAAATCAGCAGATACAATAATTAACCTAAAATCCCTTCTGAATACCCCAATTATTGCATCTAATTGGAACCCAAAACAATCACCAACAAAAATTGTAGTTTATAATGTTCCCCCAGATATATCTACTCAGGAGTTAAAAGAAGGCCTCTCAGATAGGGCTGGAAACACAATCCCAGTTGAGGATGTTACCCAACTTGGAAAACCTAACTCTAATGGCCTAAAAACTAGTAGATCCTTCTTATTCACACTGAAGGATAAAATTGATATCCCAGAAAAATTATTCCTATTTGGGCAAATCAAACCACACAAGGAATACAAACCTAAGCCTATTCAGTGTCAGAAGTGTTTCAAACTGGGACACACGACAAACAAATGCAATGAAATTCTCCAAGAGTGTAGTAATTGTAAATCTTTCCATCCTAAAGAGCTGACAACTTGCAACAACACTCAGACTACATGCATCAATTGCAAAGGCCCACATGAATCTACAAATAAATCATTATGCCCTGCATACAAGAAAAGAGCTCTAACACTCCAAATATCAACAGAGAAGGCCATCCCATACCCCTTTGCAGCAATGGAAACAAATGCTGCCCAACAATACCAAATAAAGCCTGTAATGAAACCAACCAAAACCCCCAAGTAAAATGCCCCCAATGCATCAAGCACCCCTTATAAAACACAATCTTCTAAGCCCCCTAGCTAAGCCAAGCCTATCCCTATCAGAAGGAATCACCAAGCCAACAAGCCTCCTTGTCCGGTTAGATGAGGTCAGCCTGGCCCCCCCTCCCAAGAAGAAACAAACCAGAAATACTACCAGGAATCAATCCCTTAACCAACAAACAGGATGCACAACCAAAAATGCAATCCCCAAATATATGCTTATTCATTCTAAACTGTAATGCAGTTCAGGCCATGAACATACATCAACTACAGAAAACAAAAATTATTGCAGAATTGGCAAAAATCTACATCCCAGATGATATGCTCATTCAAGCAAAAAAAGATCTTGCTTTACTTTTAACAAAGCTGAACATTGATACACAGTCATATGAAGAATAAATCAACAACACAACATATATCAATACTCCAATGGAATGTAAGATCACTCACAGAAAATAAGCTAAATGAACTAATATCATTTATGAATAATAATTCCATTAATATTGCTTGCCTCCAGGAAACTCATTTAACCCAAAATCAACAAATTAAGTCTCCGGGATATACTATCCTGAGAAAGGATAGATCTTCAGAGAGAAAAGGAGGTGGGGTAGCTTTATTAGTTAATAATAATATAAAATTTTGTGGCATCAATTTTCCAGATTTTGCAAATGATGTTGATGTTATTGGTATCAGTGTTTGGTTGAATAATTTAAAAACCTACATAATAAGCTTTTATAACCCTAATGGCCAAACTACAGATGCCAAGGATTTCTTTAATTATATGAATAATTCTAATATGTTAAAAAATATCATTATTTGTGGTGATTTCAATGCCCACAGCCTTTTGTGGGGGAATAAACCAGCAAATAAAGCTGGTAAATTCATTGAGCATATGACTGCAAATAATAATGAATTAGCTGTTGCTACCCCTCCAAACCTGAACACATATTTCAACCCCAAAAGTGGCAGATTCTCCACAATTGACCTACAAATTCTGTCATTAAATTTTTTGAACAAACTTTACATAAATAAAATTGATAGTCTTTGTACTGACCACTTTGCTATAGTTTGCTATCTAAATGAACCTGCTGAAACTTTATCTCATACATCCAAATATATCAACACTAAAGCAGATTGGTCTATGTTCCAAAATAAGCTAAATGATGAAATTACAAGTTTCACCCAAAGTTCATGCATTTCTAACCCAACAGTTGACACACATGCTGAAGCCTTGACATCTTTACTAATAAATACAGCTAATCATGCTATCCCCAAGACAACACCTAAGAAAACATTCCCTAAACAAATTCCTAAAGCATGGTTGACAAATGAGTGCCTAAATAAATGGAGGATAAAAAAGGCAGCTAGGACAGAATTCATAAGAAAACCATCACCTACTACATATTTAAAAAGATTACAAGCAGAATCTAATCTAAAAAGGACTATAATAGATGCTAAATATAAATACTGGAATAATTTTGCAAATAATCTCTCCAGAGAAACGCATGAGCCAATTATACATAAAGTCATAAGCCACATCTGTGGGAAAAAGACTTCCCCCAACCCACTCCTGTATGAGCTTTTACATAATAATCCCCATTATGACAATGATAATGGAAAAGCTAACCTATTTGCAACTCTTTTTGTTAATAAGCTAACATCAAATAATCAAAGCAAACTGTCCACAATTCCCATGAACCCAAGTTACCAACCACGCCCAGGATCCGAGTACATAACCAATCCATTTTCAATCCAGGAATTGAATAATGCAATACATCAGATTAGGACCAAAACTAGCAGCAGCTATGACAATATACACCCTACATGGATAAAGAATCTCACACCTTCATACAAACAAGAACTGCTAAATTGTTATAATCACGCTTGGGCATCTTCTACGTTCCCCAATATATGGAAATGTTCGTCCCTCCTACCAATCCTAAAGAAAAATAAACCAAAAGATAACCCTGAGTCTTATAGGCCCATAATGATTACACCTGTAATGGGGAAAATAATGGAGAAAATGATTTATCACAGACTCCTCTGGTTTGTTGAAAAAAATAATATGATCCCACACACTCAAACTGGATTCAGGAAATACCACTCCTCAACAGATGCTTTCATTTTGCTAACAAATGCAATAAATGAATCTTTCTCAAAAAATAATATCCTAGTGGCAGCTTTCCTAGATTTTGAAGGGGCATATGACAATGTGAACCACCAAATCCTTTTAAATAAACTTGCAAACCTTGGAGTACCCCCTAAGCTAGTATCTTTTATTAAATCCTTCATAGAAGTGCGAAGTTTCATTGTTTGTGTTGGTTCAGCCTCTTCACCCCAAAAGACAATATCCAAAGGCCTACCTCAGGGAGCAGTCCTCAGTTGCCTCCTATTTGCCCTATATCTCTGGGACATGAACCTACCCCACACAAATCTACAATATGCTGATGATCTGGTGCTATGGTCATCTGGCAACACTTTTCAGATAGCACAGTCAAATCTGCAAAAGTCACTTTTCCAGTTTGAAAAATTCTCTCAACATTCAGATTTACCCATTGCACCCACCAAGTCAAAAATAATCCAATTTCACCAGAAGCGAAACCATGTTAATGCAAAACTAACTCTAAATAAAACAACTATTCCAGAAGATAATAATATTAATTACCTAGGTCTCGTGCTTGACCAAAAACTTAATTTCCACCTCCACATTTCAAACACAATAAAAAAATGCTATAGAAAAGCAAATATACTAAAAAGACTTCTTTCCACACCCTGGGGTTGTAAGGAGAAAACCTTACTCCAGTTTTATAAATCACATATTAGACCCCATATTGACTATGGGCTCATCGTCTATGGTGCATGTGCAAAGACCCAGATGCAAAAAATTGAAACAACACAAAATGATATAATACGTCTCATATTTGGTCTTAGGAAACCCACAAGCACCAAGTTTCTGCTTATGGAGAGTGGATTAACAACATTAAGGGAGAGACGTAGCTTTCTCTTGATAAAACATCTTACAATAATTGAATCAAATAGCTCACACACATTACATAATTGGTTAAGAAATCCAGCCATGTATAGAGGTATTGCAGATGAGTATGCCAATATTCAAAAGAAGTTCCCTGTACCAGCAAAGTCTATTGCACCTACTTTCTCCCAATCCCCTCCATGGAATTGGTCATTTCCCATAATAAATACTGAATTTTCAAAATGGAATAAAGATTTAACCCCCATTGCTTTTGTCCAGAAAAAATTTGCAGAACTTAATACAATTACCTATAAAAATCACTTCCAAATATTTGTTGATGGGTCAAAAATGAATGAGAAGGTTGCAAGTGGTGTTTTCCTTCCTCACCTGAAAATTGCAATGGGCGAGAGATTATTTAATAATTTATCTATAATGTCTGCTGAGTTAAATGCCATAATCATGGCATTAGAACACCTTAAGCAAAACCAACCTTTGATTGAAAATTCGAATAATATTATCATCTATTCCGACTCTTTATCAAGCCTTGAGTTGCTGGCCTCAGCTCCTCAATATAAGTTGGACATTGACACTTATCATTGTCTCAGTATTATTGATAATCTTGCTTCAAGTGGCATAAAAACTTACTTTCAGTACATTCCTAGCCACTCTGGCATAAGTGGTAATCATCAGGTTGATGAAATAGCAAAAAATGCTATAAATATTGACCAGCCAAGTGGGAGACCAATCCCAATTAGAGATGTTTACCGATGGAGGCTATCAGATATTAATTTTAATAAGATTAATCGTATCCTTTCCCCCTTTCACAATAAGTATCTTTCTAAAATTTATCATAGAATTCGTTCTGGAACAAATGGAATAAATTTCCTTGCATTCTCATAAGCTTTCTAATTCAAGTGGTTCAATTCCCCTGTCCCCTCTTTGCAGGCATTGCAATATGAATAATGAAGCAATTGACCATTGCCTATTTGAATGTAATATGCTGACGTCTGCACAACATACCTTGCTTTGTAAACTGTTAAAATACTTCAAACACCACAAAATCCCACTATCAGCCAAGAGCCTAGCCAACTATACCTGCACACAGAGCATAGAAATCGACATCTATCATCTTATATTTGAACTCCTAGAGTCGAAAGATCTGCTGAAAGATATCTGAATATATCTAATAAATATGAGGCAATCAAGCCAGTAGCTCTGTAGCCCACAGAGTGAAGCAAAAGGAAAAGGGCTAAATAGTTTTACTGAAAAGCCCGCCTGCTGTTAAATAGAAGAAGAAGAACAGAAATTACAATAAATAACCGAGTCAAACTCAAAACGAGCAGAAATTAACATAAGTTGGGCTCAAAACCCCTATGCCTTCCCAAGGCCAGAACATAATTTTCACTTTACTGAAAAAATATAAATGTATATGCATTGTCAGTTTAATATATGCATTGTCTGTTCGTTTTGGGTTTCATTTATTTATCGATGCTGATTTGTGGTAGTTTCACGCTTGGTAGATTATTTGACTTTAATTTTGCTCATTTTTGTTTTAATGGAGTTTTTTACTTTTCTTTGAAAAAACTTATTTTTTGGAAACAGTTTTTTTAATTAATTTCTGTTCGTTTTATATTGACATAGTCTTTTCAGGAAAAAAGAAAATCATACTTTAAATCTTTTCATTTTTTTAAGACTTTATAGTTTGGCCTGCTATTTGTATGCTGGAAAACAATTTTCAGCAAAATTTAACAACATAGACCCTTATAAAAATCTGGACACAAATAATAGTGTTTAATTTAGTTTCATACCTCCTCTAGTTGACCTGAAATGGAAAATTTGATAACATTCGCAAACAAATTTCTTTACTTTCTTTGATAGCTTGGATACACTTACGCTATTTTGATTTGGTCAAATTTTAAGAGCAGAAGAAGCCCTGAAAGTTTGAACATAATACCCTCAGTCGTTCTTGGGATAGTGCTGAGATGCCTTATTGGGAATTAGCATAAACACAGTGCATTTTGATTTAATCTTAAGGCAACCTTTACTTTTTAAACATAAAGGCAAATGGGAGGGTGGGCGTGGGAGGGGGATTAGTTTCCCTCCAATCACTTTCGACTATTAAAAAGGACATCAGCCCTTTCTATTTTCAATCGAATGAGCCCTTTTCGAAGTTCCTGCGACAACTCCTTCGATACGAAATGCCCTGGTCTAAACAACAACAACAACAAAAAAATGATACATTATACCCACATCGATCTCTACTATAAAAATGTCAAGCCTTCCAATCACTTTCGATTATTAAATAGGGCACTAAGCTTTTCGATTTCCAAACTAATGATCCCTTTTTGAGTTTCTACGACAACGCTTTCTATAAACACCGTATATGCCCCCAGGGCATAAATTACAACCCTTACCCTAAGGGCTGGGAGGGTGGTTGTCATCCTCTAAGACCTAATTTCCAGAACTTTCAACTACGTTAAACAAAATGGCTATCTCAAAATTTTGATTGTATGTGTTTGGGGAAAGGGTGGGCGTGGAAGGGGTGTTAGCTGCCTTCCAATCATTTTCGACTATTAAAAAGGGCACAAGCCACTCCAATCTCTAATTGAATGAGCCCTTTTCGAAGTTTCTACGACAACTTCTTCGATATGAAGTGCCCTGGTCTAAAGGAAAAAATAATAAATAATACATTGTGCCAACATCGTTCTTATATACCTCCAGGGCATAACTACAAAACCCTTGCCCTAAGGGTTGTGGGGGAGTAACCTCCTCAAAAAACATATTTTCTCTCTGGAAATCAGTTACTCTGAACAAAATGGCTATCTTAAAATTTTGATTGGATGTGTTTGGGGAAAGGGTGGGCGTGGAAGGGGTGTTAGCTGCCTTCCAATCATTTTCGACTATTAAAAAGGGCACAAGCCACTCCAATCTCTAATTGAATGAGCCCTTTTCGAAGTTTCTACGACAACTCCTTCGATACGAATTGCCCTGGTATGGAAATAAAAAACAAGAAAAAAATAAATAATACATTGTGCCAACATTGTTCTTTACTTAGACATCTCGATTGCGCTGCCTATGACAACATCCTGAATTGCCTAATGCTCTTTTACCTACCTCTTTTCATCCGAAAAATCAGAAAGAAAAATGAACAGAATTTTAAAGTGGAAGGTAGAATTTTTGTTTCAAGAAAAATTTCTTCTTCTCCTTCCTATGAACCGATATACATGGCGAGCCCAAGATGACAGTATTTATTTTTAAGAAACAGATTAGCCGGGATGACGGTTGAAGCCCGGAGGTCGATATCGATAACCAAAAAAGAAAAAAAAAACGGCGGCGTATTAGTGACGCCGCCGGCGATAGAATCAGCGGCGGCGTCAGCGTGCTGATGCAAGCTCAGCAGCGCGCTGCCGTTTTTTTTCGGCGGCGCGCCGCCGATTTTCGGCGCGGCTTCGGGGTCTACTCAGAGTAGTACATGTAGACATATTTCATCATCAGCACTTTTATCATCATCATAACTATTAACACTATTTACAACATATGGCAGCTTTACATTTGCATGGATGTTGGGGTGCACATTTCTGCAACACCTGGTTCTCTGTTTTTGGAATTATTTTCACATTAGAAATAGCAAGGTCTTTTTCTCCAGCAGCAACTCTGGCTTTCAGCTCTTCAACAAGTGTCTTATGTCTAGTTCTGTCTTCTCTTGACATGTCACTATAAAAACAGATATCTGACTTTTGCTGCAAAGACTTTTCAATAATGACATGTTTAATCAAAATTATAGGCACATTGAAAACTAAAGAGGGAGGTCTTTGAACTGATTCACTGGCAATAGTTAGCCTAAGGAGTAGACGTTTAAAGTTGGGAATAGGAACAGATGGCGGGCCATATTGGGACTCTAAATAGTTTTGAACATAAGCATTATCATTTTTTGTCACATGAATGCCATAAGCAAGTAGATTATTTTTCTGCTGCTCTCTTTTTATTTCATCATGCACTAGTTTTCTTAGGCTGGTTTGCACTTGGTGGCTGATATCTGTTCTTAGAGTCTTTGTTTCTGCCTTTCAAGTATCAGATGCAATTTCTTTGACTTTGGTGACATCGTAGTTTGATTCTACTGCTAGTTCAATAGTTTCAACTTTGGTTTTAATTGCTTCCATGTTGCTGTTCAGTCCTTCAGATAATGTGCTTATTTGCTGGGATAGACTCATTTGTAAGCACAAAATTGCGTCTGTAACAGTTTTGGTTACATCATCCATGGTTGTGGCGACTGAATTAGCTTGGGTTTCAGTTGGATTAATTTTATATAGAATACACAACCCTTGGCAACCTATTTTTGACATCATTTTATTAAGTAGATTGTATTCTTCAGCATTTAGCTTAAGACAGGTTGCACACAACCATCTTCCACACTTATCGCAATTAATTGCCTTTGCAGCATCATCAAGCCCAATACCACAGGCAGCACAACTATCTTTATCCTTTCATGGGCTTGCTTGTACTCGTTTATTGCCTTCAGGTGGTATTATGGCTTGAATTGCTTATTATATGGCTTCTGACAATAAAAATCCAATGTTGGTGAAAAATCAAACAAAATGAACACTGGCAACCTTGCATGTTAAGTAGAAGGAAAAGCGCTTGATATAAAATTAATATATTCACTGAAACTGGAGGATTTGTTTACAAAAAAAGTAAACAAAGGGAGCAAAGGCTGAAATTCCCTAGGGGTTTGAAACCAAATTTCACTTGCTTCAAAGTCCAGGTAAGTTGAATAAAACACTAAGGAGAACCACTTAAAATGACACTGAAGGTAAATATAAGTAGAAAATAATGCACAATATGTGGGGAAATGTCTTTATCTCATAAATTGGGTATGTAATCCTGTTTTCTATTTTCACACAACCAGTTGCTGTTGAGTTGAAATTGCTTTTTTTCTATTTTTCTTGTTTTAAATGGGTTAAAACATTAGTTTTAAGCTTACTATTTCATTATGAAATCCATTTTGTTAAAGTTATATAATTTGCGAGCATTGATTTTTCACAATTAAGTTGGATAAAAATTCAAAACAATTTCTTGACTTTTTCCATCCATCATGTGTCTTCTGTCAGCTTTGATATTTTTCGACATATAGGTGAAATGACAGTCTTTAAGTGGCCCAAGAGAATAAGAAGAAAGCATGGTAGATTTATTTTACTTTTTTTTTTATTCAACTTAATCTTTGCAAATCAATGTTTGTGAATTATAAAAATTTTACAAATGGATTTATAATGAAATAGCAAATTTGAAACAAATGTCATAACCCATTTTTATATAAAAAATAATATATAGAATGAAATTGTTATTTTCGATGGTCTTAATAAGGGCTCAAAATTGGATTTGCAAGAAAAGCAATTATTATATTCAGAAAGAGCATAAAAAATGGCATCTAGTGGTATGTTCACTGTATTTGTGGGTCAATAATATGAACTGCTCAATATTTACCAGATTCTGAAACCCCTAAAAATTACATCACATCAAAACTGACATTATTTTCAAGGGGTTTCTTAAATTACCTTAAATTAGCTTAAATCACATTGTCCTGCAAAATAACAAATAATCCTATAGAGTCACTGGACAGTGATGATGAGGAGCCATTGAACTGATTGCATCCCACTCTGTCTTCCATGTTTGAATGGACCGACTCTTGTCAATGGCTGATGAGATGTCTTTGGAGGGAGAGCAGCTAAAAAGGGAATGGTAGGAGGATATAAGGGTGTATGAACTACCAATTAGTCCTTTCAACCCTTTAACTGCCCAAAAGTATCTTCAGATAGTCAGCAATCCTTCATCATCTTCTGTAAACAAGCCTCTAGAAATAAAGGTGTCCTCCAATCAGCTAATAATGGTTTCTCCCTCTTAAAATACTTAATTCTGATGATGGGTTGTGGGAAGTGGGGGTACAGATTGGATACATATAGCATCTTTAGATTTAATAAAAAAAAAAGCCTCTCAGCACTCCCTGAAGTTTCACCTTAATATATTTGCCTTTTCAAGCACATCTAGAATAGAAAAAATGCTCCTTTTTCCTATTGATTAATTAAAAAAAACTTTTTACAAAAATAAAGTTTCTCAAAAAAAGTAAAGCACTCCATTAAACCAAAAATAAATGGAAATAGAATCAAATAATCAACCAAGCATACAACTACCACAAATCAGTATCAATAAATAAATGAAACCCAAAACAAACCGAAATTAAAATAAATAAGAGTCAAGCTCAAAACGAGCAGAAATTAACATGAATAGGGTTCAAAACCCATATGCTTTCTAAAAGCCAGAATATAATTTGTACTTTACTGAAAAGAATTCAAATAAATTTACTTAAAAAAAATATGCATTGTCAGTTTAACATACATATGCTGATATTTATTCCTTAAAATTTTAATTAATTTTTGATTTCTTATAAGTTATAAAAGTGAAAACATTTAAAAGAATTTTTTTCAGTTAAGTGCAAGTTATATTTTGGCTTTTAGAAAGTATTGGGGGTTTTGAACCCTACACCCTACTCATTGTATGCTTGGTAGATTATTTGTTTCTTTTTTTGTTCATTTTTGGTTTAATGGAGTTCTTTACTTTTTTATTAGGAACTTATTTTGAGGTATAAGTTTTTTTTAGTTAATTTCTGTTCATTTTATATTGACATAAATCTTTTTTAGGGAAAAAGAAAATAATAGTTTGAATCTTTCAGGTTTTCCTTTAAGAATTTGTAGTTTGGCCTGCTATTTATATGCTGGAGAAGCTTTTTCAGCAATTTTTAACAACATAAACTCGTTTGAAAATCATGACACAAATAGTAGGGTTTAATTTAGTCATATACATCCTCTGGTTGACCTGATAAATAAAAGTTAATACATTCCCAAAAGATTATATTTATGCTCTTTCACAGCCTGGTTACACTTACACTCTTTTGATTTAGTAAAATTTTAAGAGCAGAAGTAGTAATAGAAGTAGCCCCAAAAATTTCAACTTAATACCCTCAGTTTTTTTTGTATATTGCTGGGATTTCTTATTGGCAACCAGCACACAAACAGTGCGTTTTCATTTAATTTTAAAGCAACATTTAGTTTTTAAGCATAATGGACAAATTACATAACTGTGGGATGTTGATCTACCCAATAACCCTAAAGATATAGTTACTAGACTATTCTGCTATGCTGAATAAATTAGCTGTCGTAAATTTTTGTGGAAAATTATGAGCTAAAGAGGAGGGCTGATTGCCCTCCAATCACTTTTGACTCTTAAGAGGGAACTATAACTTTTAATTTTCAATCAAATTAGTTCCTCTAAAATATTGATACTACTAGCTATGATAGAGCATTGCTGCCTATGTCCTTATATGCCCTTCTAATACCTGCCTTTATATAGGTTTTGTTTAATTGACACTCCTCTTTAACGTTCTCTAAAAGTTTCAACTTAATGCCATTAGTGTTGTTAGTTATTGTGTGATATATGCTGTTTAATATCAGCTTTATTGGGTTACCATAACGGATATAATGAAATAGATTTGCAAAATCAGTTATGGTAACCCAAAAGAGGCTATGTTACAAACAACAAGTTTACCTTTATGAATTTTATAATATTTCTGGTGACCAGCCCTATGCCAGGAGTTTTGACTGAAGAACTACTAAAAATGTTTAATGTTTCACCTTTTGGGGTATTAAGTTTAGTTTTAAATTAAAATTATGACTTTTAATGAAGAATGAACTTTTTTGTCATTACTTTTAGTAGAAGTAGCATTTTGCTCTAAATGTCTAGTAATTAGTGAATGCAGAGAAAATACATGGAGGTGTGGGGGGAGGGCTAAATGTGTCTGCTGCCAAGTGAGTCATGCAAGAAAATGTAAGATGATTAGGCTAAGTTTTATACATGCAGGATGATTAATAGAAGCAATATTAAATGAATACACACAGTGTCTTCTGGCTAGCTCAAAATCCACAACCTATGAAGGTATAAAGGTGAAATTTTCAGGGAATATTTCTGTTGTACTGATGACAACCTGCCATCTGTATGCAGGTTGTCAGAAGGGCATATCAGCAATATCTTTGGAGCAGTTTTGTGTGTGAAATTAAAACTTACAACACTCGTTGTGGGGGATGTAGAACTAACCAAAAAACAATATTTGCATCATATTACTAATGCTTCTACTCCTACAACTACTGGTACTAAAACTAAGACTACAACTATTAACCATACTCCTACTGCTACTACTATATTTACTAGTGCTACTACTATAACTAATAAACCTAAGGGTGTTAAGGTATAAATTTTGGGCAACATTGTAACTGTATTGAAATATATCAAAACTAACTATGCCCATATAGGTTGTCAAGAGGACGTACCAGCAATGCCTCAGGACCAGTCTATGGTGTTAAGTTGAAAATTTCATTGTGTGTTGAAGGGGGTGTTGAAAAAAGGTGGTATTTGCATACTGTTACTAATGCTACTACAACTATTGCTATGCATAATTACTGAACCTTTGAACAATACTGAAAAAATTAATGGCTCAAAACTTTGTTTGGATGTTTGTTGTGGGATTTGATGGGCGTGGGGAGGGGGAGGTTTCTCTCAAATCACTTTGACTCTTAAAAAGGAGCTATAACTTCCAATTTAAAATCAAATGAGACCCATCTGAATTTAATACAACCACCCATTCTTTAAAAACAGTATATGCCCCCACGGCATAACTTAAAGCCCTCGCCCCAGGGCTCTGAGGGGTTGTGCCAACCCTGGAAGCATTTTTATATGTTCTTTGGACTATTTTAAACAAAATTGCCATCACAAAATTTCAGTAAGATGCATTTGGTGAAAAGAGGGGTAGTTGTCATATGTGTTTGGTGGGGGGGGGTGCTACTTGACCTCCATCACTATTAACTCATAAATGGGAACTAGAACTTCTAATTTCAGCCAAATGAGCCACCTCTAAACCTTCTACAACCCTCCCTTTCATAAGAACCTTAAATGCCCCAGGGGCATAACTTACAATCCTTGCCCTCAGGCTCTGGTGGTTTGTATCAACCTCAAAAGCCATGTTATATGATATTTGAATTATTTTGAATAAAAGGACTGTCTCATAATATGTATTGGATACATCTTAGGAAAACAACGTGTGTGAGGGGGGTAGCTGTGCTCTGTTCACTTTGACTCTTAAATGGGGCACTAGAACTTATGATTACCAATCCAATGAGTCCCCTCCTAAGCATAAAAAAAAAAGAAGAAGAAGGATTTATTGAAAAAAAAAAAACATATCAACAAAAAATTATTGCTGCCTCCCCTAAAAAGCAAAGCTTGTCCGTGGGGGAGGTAGAGTAAACAAAATCCTTAAAACGAAGAATACTTGGCCACCGACACCACTAATACCATCACACTAAACAATAAATACAAAATAATATCATATATTATACTTCCTCTGGGAACATCATATCAACAAAACCCCCACAATAAATAAATCAATTAATCAGTCAAAACTCATATTCAGCAAAAAGCAGTTCCTTAATGATTTTTCTAAAAATATTGGGGTCACCAATAGTCTTAATATCACTATTCAAACTATTCCATTTCCGCGTACCTCTATAAAAAACAGAAAAACATGAACGGGAAGATATACCTCTAGGTACACAGAAGTCCGCGCTACCCCTTGTATCATGAGAATGAACAGTAGACCTAATGGACAATAAATCACCAAAACAACGAGGCTGAGCATCCTGCTGCAGTCTAAAAATAAACCACAATACATAGAACTCACGCAGGCCTGCAGCCGGCAAAATTTTTAAAGTTGGGTAAATTTCTCTAACAGACATACGTGGAGATATACCGGCTAAAATTCTTACTGCATGATTTTGTAGAACTCTTATTGGTTTTAGGGTAGAAGAAAAAGTAGAGAGCCAAATACTTGAACAATAAAGTATATACGGGTGTATTAAAGAAAAATAAAGATGGCGAAGGACAGACTTGGGAAAACAATGTTGGAGTTTCTTCATTATACCAAGATTTCTTGCCAGAATTTTGCTAGTTAAAGTAACATGTTCCTTAAAAGATAGAGTTTCATCTATTACAATCCCAAGGTATTTAAAAGACGCAGTCCGTTTTATAACGCCATTGGGCATATCTAATTCCTTGATCCATGGGTAAAAGTTTGATGATCGCGAGAAAATAATAAAGTTAGACTTAGCCATGTTAATCCTTAATTTATTTACCCTCAGCCATGCTGTAATTCTATTAACTGATTCCTTCATGGAAATCTGCAGCAGCTCTGCTGTCTTAGCTGTGCTAATGGCTGTTGTGTCATCAGCAAAAAGTGAAACCGTTTCATTAGTCGGGTTTACCGTTAGTTCATTTATTCTATAGCAAAAATTATTTAGACAATTTGGTAAATCATTAATAAATATCAAGAATAATATAGGACCGAGAACTGATCCTTGCGGAACACCTATTTCAATACGCTTTCTTTCGGAAGAAGTATCATTTAGTTGGACATACTGATAACGATTACTTAAAAAACTTCTTAAAAAATTTAATGATTTACCCCTCAAACCATACACCTCACACTTCTTAAGTAGAAGCTCATGATCCACAGTATCGAAAGCTTTCATCAGATCTAAAAATATAGCACCTATTTTGAAACCTTTATCTAATACATCATTAATAATAGTTGTCAAATAAATCATCGCCTGTTCCGTTGTCCTTTTTCTACGGAACCCAAATTGTGTCTCTACCAGTAACTTATGATCCTCCAAAAAACTCATCATTCTAATACTAAAACACTTCTCTAAAACACGGGAAATAATGGGTAAAACAGATATCGGTCTATAGTTTCCTGGGTCATTTTGAATACCACCCTTATGAATTGGGGTTATACGGGCAACTTTAAAACAATCTGGGAATTTTCCTTGACGAAAACACTCATTAATTAACCCACATAAAACTTCAGCTATAACAGGAAAAATACATTTAAGTGTTTTTAGAGTAATATGATCGCTACCAGATGAATTACTACGCAACCCATAAATAATTTTTTTAATTTCATCAACCGTTACAAGTCTAAGGTGAAGAGACACATCAATTGGGTCCCTCAGTAAGGACTCGGACGATGGGTCACCACTATCAGGCACAACTGACGTAGAATTATAGAAAGGGTGGTCATATATGACCACCCTTTTTATAAGAACCTTATATGCCCGAAGGGCATAAATTAAAACCAATTCCATGATAGTTGTTGGGGGGGGGGGTATCTTCCTCACAGACATAATTTCCGAAACTTTCAGCAATGATGAAAAAATTGTTGTCTTTAAATTTTGATTAGAGGTGTTAAGGCAAACAATGGGAGTGGAGGGGGGGGGACTGTTTGCTCTCAAATCACTTTGACTTTTAAAAAGGGCACTATAACTTCCAATTTCAAATCAAATAAGCCCCATCTGGTGTTTATACAACTGCCCATTCCATAAAAACCTTATATGCCCTCATAAAGTAACTTACAACCCTATCCCCAGAGTGCTGGGGGGTCGTGTCATCCCTAGAGACATCATTATATGTTCTTTGGACAATTTTGAAAAAAATCGCTAACTCATAATTTCAATCAGATGCGTTTGGTGAAAGGGGGTTGTAGGGGAGGGAGGGGGGCTAAATTCCCTCCTTAACTTTTGATGCTTAAAAAGGAACTAGAACTTCGTATTTTCGACCAAATGAGTCTCTTCTAAAGTTAAACAACCCTCCCTTCCATAAAATCCTTAAATACCCCTAAGGCATAACTTACAACCCTTGCCCCTAATATTTGGGGTTTGTTTCAACTCCAAAAGCCTTGTCTGATTCTTCTTCATAGCTTTGCGAGGCCTGTGGATCCAGTGGGAGGTCCATTCACCTCTATGAAATTCCAGGAAAACATTCACTGGTTTTGAACTATTCTAGCCATATTCCAAAGAATATCCACTAGTTGATTACAGTCAGTATGCTGCTAGTAATAATGGCGTCTGTTTAGGATCATAATTATCAATCAATAGATTGTGGCTTCCAAATCATGTGAAAGAGACCAATTAATAAGAGAATCAAACAATATGGGGATCTTCAATTGATGACAGTAATTTATCAGTCTTCTTGAATCTTGATCCCTTGGGTTGCATTCAAAGAGAACATGTTGTGCATTTTCCAAAGTCTAATGGTAATTTCTGCAAAAGGGTGTGGGGTGGATTCCCCATTTAAAAAGATCAGCATTAAGTAAAATAGTTCCAGCTTTTAGTTTATAGTAGAGCATATTAAAAGTCATTAGATTTGAAAGGAGGATGCACAAAACGTTGGTGAGCAATTTTTGTTTGGGCTCTAACAACCTCTCTTAAATTGAATGTCCTTAAATTTCTGGGGGAGGGATATCTGCAGCCTTAGTTGCAAAATTATCTGCCATTTCATTATATTTGATTTCTTTATGGCTTGGAATATGAAGAAATGCTATGGAATATCCAGTTGAAAATAGATAACTGATTTTTTGGCGTATTCCTTTCAGGTCAAGGTCATCAGCATGATAATTTATTTGGCTAAGAAGATGAATTGAAGAAAGCGAATCTGACAGAAACAGATTGTTCCTTGAAGGGGTCTTCAGATCAATTAAGGCATCTATTGCAAGTCGTACTGCATATAATTTAGCCGAAAGTACTGATGAATCACTTGGAAGGGGGGCATAAATATTCAAGTTTAGGTCCAGGATACAGGCAGCTGCCCCAGCTTTTGAATCTTTAACAGAATCGTCCGTGTAGACATGTACATAATTGGGAAAACGGGAATTTTCAAATATTATAATAGCATCTTGGGCTGAATTGCATGATTTATTTTATGGTAGCATGCCAGTAAGCCACTCAACATTGGCCATCTCCCGTGTGTGGGGGGGGGGAATCACAAAAGGAAAAGAGTCCATCACCTGAGAGGACCATTTTGGAAACTCCTTTAGATAGAGATTCCAGGAAGAAGATACAGAACTCATAGGGGGTGGTTTATTAAATGTTTTCTTATATATAAAATGCTGATTACCATATGTTTATACTCTGGTAAATACATCTTCTCTGAAGCAATGCTCTTTCCTGTAGATGGGTGATCCCTGAAAATTTCTCATTTTAAGAATTGGTATATGCTTGTGAAGTCCCATGGCAATACGGACTGCAGAATTTTGTAGTGACTCCAGCGTGTTGAACATACATGAGGAACTGTTAGCAAAAAATTGGATCCCATATTCCATCTTTGCTCTAATACAAACTTTATAAAAATCAATCGTTGATTTAGGTGATGAACCCCATTTGGAATTAGTAAGCCATTTTAGGATAGCCAGTTTCTGCATAATGTTACTCCTGAGTGATTTGATATAATCCTGCCATCTTGATTTGGAATCAAAAACAATTCCCAACAATTTCACTGAAGATTCGTAATTTAGGGGGTAACTATTCAAAGCAATATTTGATATGGATGCATGTTTTTGCCTAGTAAGTAGGATTGCTTTGGCTTTAGAAGTGGAGATAGACAGACCTAATGCTTCTGAGAAGCAAGAGATTATGTTGACGCCTTGTTGAAGATCTCGGACTAATTCAAGGAGTTTTCTGCCTGACTTCCATATTACTAGGTCATGTGCATAAATTCTAAATGATGCATGGTGTAATTGGAACTCAAAAATATATAGATTAAACAGAAGGGGACTAAGGATTGCTCCTTGGGGTAAACCTTCTCTTATAGGATATTCATGGCTCCTGGAATTACTAATTTGCACAGCAGATGTTCTGTTGTTAAGAAAATCATCAATAAGGGCCACAACCCCAACAGGAAAGTCAAGATTTATTAGCACCTCCAGTAATTTCTGGTGAATGACTCTACCACAGGCATCAATCCAATCAAAAAGTATGGCAATGGTTGAATATCCTTGATTAAAGGAAGTTGAAATATCATGCTCTAGGCAAGCAATAATGTCGTGTGAGCTGTGTCCCTTTCGGAATCCTGTTTGCTCAAGGGAATAGAGATTGTTAAATGATATTTAGACTATTTTGAATAGAATGGCTATATCAAAATTTCTATTAGATGCATTTCGGGACAATACGACGTGTGTGTTCGGGGGAGGAGGGTAGCTACCCTCTGATCACTTTGACTCTTAAAAAGAGCACTAGAGCATCTGATTACCAACCCCATGAGGCCCCTCCGAAGTTTATATGACCACTATTTCTATAAAAACCTTATATTCCCCCGGGGCATAACTTAAAACCCTTGTCATGAGGGCTGGGGGATTTGTTATCCTCAAAGACATAATTTCCGGACCTTTCAAATACCTTGAACAAAATGACTATCGAAAAATTTTGATTAGAAGTGTTTGGGGAAATGATGGGCTTGGGGGGGACGTCATTTGCCCTCTGATCACTTTTGACTAATAAAAAGGCACTAGTCCTCTAAATTTCCTATTGAATGAGCCTTTTTGAAGCTTCTACAACAAAACTTTCAATAAAAACCTTATATGCCCCAAGGGCATAACATTCAACCCTTGTCTTGAGGGCTTTGGGAGGGAGGGGGGGGGGTGCCATTCTCAAAGACATAATTTCTAGACCTTTCAACTACATTGAACAAAATGGATATATTGAAATGTTTATTGGAAGTGCTGGGGAAATGATGGGCGTGGGGGGGGGGCATGATTCTTCCTCCAATTACTTTCGACGATTAAAAAGGGCAATAGCCCTCTCAATTTCCAATCCAATGAGCCCTTTTTGAAGTTTTTACGACAACGCTTTCTATAAAAACTTTATATGCCCCCAGGTCATAACATACAGCCTTTGCCATGGGGGCCGTGGCGGATTTGTCATCCTCAAAGGCATAATTTCCAGACCTTTCAACTATGTTGAACAAAATAGCTATCTCAAAATTTGATTGGATGTTTTAGGGAAATGGTAGGCATGAGAGGGGGGTTAGTTGCCCTCTAATCATTTTCGACTATTAAAAAGGGCCTAGCCCTTTCAATTTCCAAGTGAATGAGTCCTTTTTGAAGTTTCTACAGCAGCGCTTTCTATAAAAACCTTATATGCCCCCAGCCAGGGGACTGTATGTTGCATGAATAGGATTTTCGGCCATGGTGATTCCAATGGTGTAGGTCTACTTTTTATTTTGATGTGATTTGTTTTCAAAATAATTAATTTTAAGTTACTTTGTCTGTGGTCTGTTCTGTTCTAGGTTGCAGCTACTGCTGTAACCCCAATTGAGAATTCCTGTCAATCGAGAATATTATCTTGTTTCTGTTTGAATTTTTTATACCAGCTAAAGAGTCAACTAATGATTTCAGGCCCTGGCAAATATAGCTTGAGCTCACCTCCTTACACTTCCTATGCTCACTACAGTCAGTAGCTGAGGCCGTAGGCCCTTGCAATCTTGTTATTATGATGTTACATTTTCTTTTTTTAGTTTCTCTTTGTTTGTTTTTTTTATGTTTGTGATGTTTGTTTTTTTGGCCTTATTTGCATGTTTGTGTTTAAATATATTGCGTATCGGCTTTTATAATTTTAGCTTAATTAGTTTAGCTACAAATTTACTGGAAGTGAGCTTGATGAATACTGGACACACAATTGATTTTATATTTATTGATTGAAAGTGTGGGAATTTTTGGCATTACTAATGTAGGTCTAAAAAGGGTCAATATTAAATTATAAAAGTCATTACTGCTTTTTATAAATTGTAAAAAAAAAACATTAAAAAAAAAATTACAAGCAACGTTGTAATACAAGTCTGAAAGCAAGTAATTTTTCTAGCCATTTACATGTGAATAGATCTGAACTTAATCTATTTTTTTTAAGTAATCTAATACTTATGGGCATATGTGTCATATCATGTATGACAGAGTTGTTAGGACCATGCTCACCCAAAAAGTAGCCACCCCTACCCTCCCTCAGAATTTTTTTTTATTGCATGAAACTTTGCGCTATAGGATGCATGAAGGCACACAACCAACTGTGATAGCCTGTAGGAGGAAAGGAAATTGATAACAAAGTGTGTTTGATTAAACACCTTTTTTTCTTTGGCCCATCCTTGTGATATTGACTCTTTGGGGTTTCTGATCCAATATATCACACATATCATAATTGATCACATTAATGATCAATTCAAGCAAAGAAATAAATATGTCTAAGAGGATTGGGGGATTAACTATTCAAGGACATTTTGCCTCTTTTGGGAAGTCATCAGACAATACCAATATGCCCCTCTCTTCCTTGGGGTATGAGGTATGAGTTGGTATGAGTCGTTCAGGTCCGTCTTCAGGTATGAGTTGTGTACACAGCCATAATTTTAGAAACAGTATAGTTAGGATTCTGTTGGTGGGGGTGTTTGATAGTTGCAACTTGACTTAAGTTTTCCATTTTTACTTTGGGGAAGAGGGGGTGCCTTTGGTCAGTTTTAAGCGCATATTCAGTACCTTTGCCCTATCCCTTCTCCATGTATTTGTGTCTAGCATTATTGTTAATCAAGATTTTGAATATTTCCCTTTGGCATTGGCAAACACAAGCCAAACCTGTAGGGACCAGAGAGAGTTTTTAAGGTAGTATGGATCAGTGAAATAACAAAGTGCATTTTTAGGAAGCAACGTTTCTATTTTTCCGTGAGGGGTGGGGGGTATTCGCTGTGAAAGGTAAAGGATTACAGCACTAGACTCAAAGTCCAAACCAGCAGTGTTGATTTCCGTTTCATGGCCTTTCAGCCAGGAAGTGGCATGGGAGGTTAGAGGACATCCATCGTGTGCTTTTGCACACCCTTCCTGTTTACATTCCTCAGATTTGTCCAAGTACCCATTTAGAGCAGAATCGACTCTGACTGAGCTTAGAGAGCCACGCCACTGACCCTTTTTCCAAACCAAATAACCAGCAATAACAGGGCTTCAACCCCTGTCCTTATGAACACATGATTTCAAGTCTAGCATTCTAACCACTAGGGATATGACTGTAAAAGTTATGTATTGACACTTTTTTAATTTCAGGCTGGTGATACACTATTATGGACACAAAACCGCATTGGAATGAACTTTTTCACAGGTTATCACGGGAAATTACAGTTATTCCTGTTACTAGTTCAAATGGCCCTGGACCTTTTGAATCTAGTTATTTTAACCATTTTATGAACCAGTCTCGGTTGATCCAGTCTAAAAATGAAAGCTATAAAGTATCTGATTCTACCGGTGCTTCTGTCATGAGCCTGCCACTTGTTTTTCCACTAGATCCTCCAAATGGTTTTAATAGCATTCCAAAACGACATAGTATTGAAGTTGATTATCCTCCAACGCCATCAGGCTCCGCCAGTCAACAATGTTCATCTGAATTAACTGCTCAGAATCTAAATAGCAGCTTCCAAGAGATACATCAGAAAATTATGGCTAAAAATGAACAGAAAAATGCACCTAGAGCTAATGTTTTAGTGAATGAAAATGGGGAGACTATTTTTAGTTGTACAAGGTGTGATGCTGCATTTAATTCAGCTTTGGTGTTTCAAGAACATTGGCAGTTGCATTTACACGAAAGACCTTATGTCTGTAATGAGTGTGGAAAGGCCTTAAAGCGGAAGGAACATTTGGATCGACATCGTACAGCTCACAGTTCGGAGCGACCACATCAATGTCACCTTTGTGATAAAAGGTTCAAAAGATCTGAACATTTGACTAGGCATGCTATAACTCATGCCGAAATAAAACCATTTATTTGTCAACTGTGTCATAAGGGATTTAATAGGAAAGAGCATTTGAATAAGCATTTTGTAACCCATTGTAGTGATCAGAAAAATAGTTTTAATCATGGAAGCACTTGGGGTAATATGTTGGATATTAAATTTGAGATATCAGAGGACCAAAAGTATCAGGCTAGTGATAGTGGTGTCCTTCAAGAATTTTAGGTTTTTGTCTAACTAACAAATTGTGCGTGATAGCCTTTAGAGGTGCTAAAATCAACATCGTTTGATAAGTTTACAAGAATGCAAGAAACAAAGTTACTCTACCCTTAGATACTATCATTCTAAAACTGTACCCCAACAAGCTACCAAGCGATCACATTGTGATCGAAGGTTCAAAATATCTTTCTATTTAATTAGACATGCTATACCTATACATTATTAAAGCCATGTATCTTACAAATATGTCATACAGGACTGGATAAAACAATATTTAATTAGTATATTATTACTCATTAGGGTATAGTGACGAAACAAACAAAATTCAGTCAGGGAAATTCTTGGGATAACATGTTGGATGTGAAATTTTTATTATCTGAGGATCTTTTTTCTTTTTTTTTTTTTTTTTTTTTTTTTTTTTTTTTTTTTTTTTTTTTTTTTTTTTTTTTAGCGTACAACAAATAGAGCGTAGTAACTGTAGAGAAAGGTGTACTCAATTAAGTTGTTTCCTTCTCTGGTTTATGTAAATCTAAAAGAAATGTAATTGAAAAAATCTCAAGACAACAAATATGACCTTACTTGACCTTTAGATATGCCATTCAAGTACCTCTGAATACAAACTAATTTCAGATACTATTAACTGTACTTGAACCTGAATTTTATTTAACCACTTAGATTCAAAATTCATTGGGTCAGTTTGTCTTGTTCAAGGTTTTAGCCTCAAAAAGCTTCTATATATAGATTTAGTTATTGTGTACCCTCTTAATGCATATTATAGAAAACATTGTGCTTAAATAATCCTTTTTGGGTGTTTGGCCATAATAGACTATGGTGGTACATATTTGTCATAATAAAGAGAATAAGCTTAAGCTCTTGAATCTCGCAAGCTTGTAAATATATTTTGTCATAGAAGTGAGATCCTAGCAGTTTGTTTAAAAAAAAGAAAAAAAGGCGCTTAAATACTCGCTTTCTTTTTTTAAGGAATGGGTCCCATTCAGGGACGACCAGAGGGTCATATTCCCTCTGTAAAGGTAAAAAAAAGCGCCAATCAAGACCTGAAATACTTGGGAAGGGCGTTCTCCTGTGTCCATCTCAGGAAATGGTTCTTCCACCCCTCTCCCTAAAAAGAATGAAGTAAAAAAAAAAAAAGGCGCTTAAATACTCGCTTTCTTTTTTTAGGGAATGGGTCCCATTCAGGGACGACCAGAGGGTCATATTCCCTCTGTAAAGGTAAAAAATAAGCGCCAATCAAGACCTGAAATACTTGGGAAGGGCGTTCTCCTGTGTCCATCTCAGGAAATTGGTCTTCCACCCCTCTCCCTAAAAAGAATGAAGTAGTATTTTATAGTTTGGCATTTCAGAAAGTGTATTTTATGCCTAAATGCCCGGATTAGGCATTTTATATGTTCCTTAGCAAATTGTTCATGTAATTTCATTTATGATGGAACCCCTTTATGCTATGAGAAGGTATGTTTCTAACAATTACGGGTTATGATCTCCTATTGCCTCTGCCTGACTAGTGCTGATCTCAATCAACTTTCAAAATACTGTTTTACCTATATTTTTCAGTGTCATAACTCTTGTATTTTAGGCAGGTATTCAGGAAGGGGGGGGGGGCTGTTCACCGATTGCTCCTTTTATCTCTTAGAATTCTCATATATGATTCAACTATTTTGTTGTTGTTTTTTAGTTCATGCCCCTATCTGCCCCCCCCCACAAAAAGCGGAACAAATTCCTCCGTATGTGACTGATGTATTTATATAGTTGTTTCTGCCAATGTTGAAATTGATCGGACTAAGAAGTGATTTGCTCAAGAAGAAATTTGTCCAAGTAATTCGTATTTGTAATATAACAGTATGTATTTATTGTGTAATGCTCCTTGATTCTGTGTATTTTCACTTTTTTTATAGTGTATTCAGTTTATCCGCTTTAAATGTGTTTCTGAATCCCATGTGGACCTTAAAGTGTGGTGTATCTGCTTTTAAGATGTTTTCAAATGGCCTAGATATGTATGCAGTATCAAAGAATTCACAGCAGTTTTGTTGGTTTAAAGGATAATTGAAGTTTAGTTTTTAAAACAACAGTACCTTAGAAAAAAATTAACTTAGAAATGATAGGATATAATTATTGTGTTGAACTACTGTTCAATAGAAAATATTTATTTTGATAGCTTTCGCGTATTTTGAGTTATGTTGTATATTCATATGTAAATCGAAGATATATTATAATACAAAAGAAAATAATATTTGTTCACTCCTTCTGAATCAAGTTGAAGAATTGATTTGTGGGGGTCTACACTTGCTCCTTTTGCATAACGCTTCATGCGTTTAAAGGTTTCTGCCTAACGCTTCATGTTCTCGTCCTTTAAAATTGCCCCTTGTAAAATTCTCCCCAGTGTAAAATGGAGCAGCAAAGGGGAAATTAACAGAAATAAAAGATATGAAAACAAGTTTATAATTGTAAATCAGTTATTATAAGGGTGGTGGGTCATTTCGGAGCGGGGAGGCTACCTTACAAGAGTGAAAACTGGCACTGGTGTCGACAAAAAAAAACAACTTACCAGTGTCTGCTGTTTGTTAAGCCCTTTTTAATGTAGTGATAAGGTAAAATTTGTGTAATCGGTAACATTAGTGTAGTAATAAGCGTCTGATCTCAGTTTCTGAAAGCCACAATTCCGAAGCTTTAAAAAATGCTAAGAAACTACAAACACTAGATGGCGATGGTGATTTTTTTTTTGTCAACCAGTGCTCTTTTCCAGTCTTATAAGTTGCCAATTTCCCTTTGATCTAAATTGTCACATGTTGGGTTGCATTATAAGTTACTAGCCAAAGAGTTGGACGAATTCATAAAAAAAAAAAAAAAAAATATTGTATACCGTTTTGTGACGATTTGAGCCGAAAAAGGCTCCCCCCCTCACCTAAAATAAAACTCCCTGAAAGTTTTAACATATTCCCCAGTGGTGGTTCAAAGTAGGATATACTCTTTGAACTAATTATAAAATTTGTCATCCTTAAATTATTACTAACTATTAAAATTTGTCATCTATATGACAAATATGTCAACTATTAAAATATGTCATATTATGTCAACTATATGTCAATAATGTCAACTATTAAAATTTGTTAATGACTACTGACTCCATGCAACGACTAACCTATAAATGCCTACCTTTAGGTATAACAAAAAGAAAAATGAATGATCTCTTGTTAGCATCCGAAAACCAATTGACTTGATATAAAATACATCAAAAAACAGCTGCCTGTTGCCCACCATTCCGGAATTATTTTCAGGTTAGCTTTTTTCTGGGTGTTACAGACACTTGGCAATAATAGGAACAATAATTAGTTTTGTATTATTATAAACATAAGAACAAAGCGGAGCAGGAAATAAAGATTAAATTCAAATAACTTTTAAGGATACAACAAAAAGAACATTACTACAAGACACAATTTATTGTCATTCATACCTTAAGGGGAATTGTCAACGACCTGTTGAAGGACACAATTCGGTGCTTTTCTGTCGACCGTTTTTCCAAATCAGGGACGAACGAAACAGGGTTTTCATCTTTGTCATATATATATATATATATATATAATATATATATAATATATATAATATATATATATATATATATTAATATATATATATATATATATATATATATATATATATTATATATATATATATATATATATAGATATATATATATATATATATATATATATATTATATATATATATATATATATATATCTAATAATATATATATATATATATATATATATATTATATATAATATATATATATATATATATATATATATATATCTATATATATATATTATATATATCTACACCTCTGTCTTAGTTAAGTATTAATCCTCTCCGTAACGGGGGTAAAATATTATGGGAAATGAATTAAAAACAGAACAGGCTAGTCGATCTTGTTGCTAAGAAATGTAAAGCAGTGTGTAAAACGTAAAGCAGTGGAGCAAGCCTGAACAACCAGACTTGGTTCAAAAATTAACTTGTATTTTCTTTTGAAAAACTATTTCCCCCATGCGCCCCATGTCCAGAAGCAAAGCTGTGACGGTTTCCTCTCTGTCTTTCTATCCTGTCTCCCTCTTGTTGATCATATTTCTGCTGTGCTTTCAGAATAACCAGGATCTAAAAAGTAAAAACAAAAAACGGTTGAATGATTGTTGTATGTCAATTGTCTGAAGAACAGAAAACTGTGCAAAGACTTTCCTTATTTATTAAGAAAAAGGAGGATAGGGCACTTACATTAATTAATATAGTACTCTTATATTTTTTTAAACAGCTTGTGGAAAACATTAATTGTGACCTCGTATCCTATCTCCTACTCTAGATTCTCTCATAGCTTTGACCTAATGTGTACTGCTAATATGACAATTTTTATTAAATTTATTTTTCACTTCAGAAATTCCTCCAATTTCTAATATGACATATATTTCGTAATGGACATATATATACTGCTAATACGACTATGTTTATAAAATTTATTTTTTACTTTGCCTGATTATTATTTCTTTATTTCATTATTTAGATTTATTGCTCCTGCTATTTTATTTACTTGTATTTATTATGAGCAGTATGGCCAATCTTTTAAACCCTGTCAATTGATATTTATTATGATAATTTACTAGTTCATTTCTGAAGGGGAGGGGGGGGGCAGCTTTGGAAAATGGCTCTAAGCAGCAATTATAAATGCATTTTGTAAATAAATATTTTTACTATTAGGTAAGGCCGTATCCAGGAAGGGGGAATAATGGTTTTACCCCCCCCCCTCCCGAAATTTAGTCTGACTCGTAATAAAGTAACAAAAATATAATATAAAAATTCTATGCGTCGTATTAATATTTTTGTACCCCCTACCCACCCCAGCCCCCACCCCAGAACAAAATTTCTAGATACACACTTACTTCTGGCTAGGAGAGTTATGATCCTCTTTTCCCGCATCATTAAATTCTGCCTATGCCGCTATTTTCTTCTTTTTCTTCTTCCTTAGCTAGAGATAGTCATTATTCATCGTTTTACGGATAGTTCCTAGATGTGAAATAACATTCCTGGTTAATTTTAACCAGTCAAAAATATGACCTCATAGTTAAATCTTATTTCATTCAGTTTAATTAGATTGTAAATATGTGTTTAGGATGCAGTGTCATCTAGATTTCTTTAATGTCAAATTTTCTGCCAACTTTACCTAAAATGCTTTCAAACTGTATATTTTTATGATTTGTAGTTTCTTTTAATCAAATATATAGAACTTCTTTTTGGTTGAATGTTTTTCCTTGATTGATTTGTAGTATCAATAAACAGTGTATCAAATGTGGTAGTATCAATTAATATCAGTGATCTTTTTAACCATTTGACATAAAGTGCGGGCTCAAATCAGACTTTGAGACTCATTCATTAGTCTAGAAATTACACCGATAATGATCGTAATATCAATGATAGTATCAAGTATCAAGTAGTATCAATACCAGCGATCTTTTTAACCCTTTGACATAAAATGCAGGCTCAAATCAGACTGAGACTCATTCATTAATCTAGAAATTGCACCGATAATGATAAAGATATCTCTTTGGCTGGATTTAAGCTTTGCAAGACGCCTATGGAAAAATGCAAATTATTATAAATTAAACAGGGTTGACACCAGTTATAAAGAAAAAGCAATCAATTTTTGAAAGAAAAATAGCTTATGTTCAATCAGAGACTTGCCAAACGTCCAAGTAGTGAACCATAGGTGGATCAGTCTTAAGAATTGGTAAAAAATGTTTTGATTCAAATACCTATTCTGATTCAAAGGAATGACTGGATCCCGGGATCCTGATTGATCAGGATCCCAATTATTGTCATTCTGAGTTTTCGTCCTGTCGCTAGAAAACTGTAAAAATATATTTTTTTTGAATACAGCTCCAAAGACGCATTAGCTTTTGGGAGGCTTTAGGGAATTTATCTAAAAAAAATCACAAAAATAAAGGTCATATTTGACCAATAAAATTAAATTAAAACGTCGAAAATTAATTTTGTCATTAAAGTTTGGGCATTTGGCATTTTGAACTTCTTACATGTTAGGCCTACATTAAAAAAAAAACTGCACAGGTTTTTTTTTTGCGAAATTGCAAAGGATTCTTTAGTTTTAGAAGGGGTGGTGAGTTATTTTATTAAGAATAATTTTGGCTGGTAGCCAAAACTAAGCTCTTGAATTGGGCACAATTGACTCGAAAGTTACAGTCAATCCTACAGATTTATTACCTAAACAGACCCAAAGTTTGAGGATAGCTTTGTTGCTCGTTTAACTGACCGCACAAAGATTATCTACAAGTTGGACTTTCCACGGCGACAATTTGTCGTGGGGAGGAAAATTTTCAGGGGTTGAATTTTCCAGGGAAAATTTTACACGGGTGAAATTTCTCAGAATTCCTATACGAAATTCTTCTTAGGTCTTGCTTTTACTTTGTCGGTTCAATTTTACACGTAGAGGTGTTAAGGGTAAGTGTCCGGGATAAATTTTCACCAGGACTGAATTGTCTTGAGAAGTGTTTCTCAAATTTATTGAGACATGGTACCCTTTTTTACCCACAAAGCATTTTAGGCACCCCTTCTCAGTTACCGGTACTAAGTAAACTATAGCTAAAATATAAATAAAATTGCCAGTCCTAGAGTTAATGGGTTGTTATATTTTTTTTTGTTGGCTGGCCAAATTTCACCCGTGTAAAATTTTCCCTGGAAAATTCAACCCCTGAAAATTTTCCTCCCCACGACAAATTGTCGCCGTTGAAAGTCCAACTAGTAGATAGTTTGCCCCCCCCCTCGCCCAAAAAATGTATGCATACTTCCCAATAGCAAATTTCTATTTATCATTACACCGATTCTATGTAAACACGACGCTCCTTGAGAAATTAAATAAACAAAAAAGTTTTTTTTAATTGAAAGTAAAGAGTGACCTTAAAACTTAAAACGAACAAAAATTATTCCGTATATGAAAAATGCTGTCTCTTCTCAACGCCACGCTCTTTACGGTAAAGTTTTTTACTGTTGTGAAAAGTAGAGTTGTAAGAAAAGTCAACTTTAGCGTAAAGAGCGCGGCGTTGAGGGGGGGACAGCCCCTTTTATACAAAGAATAAGTTTCTGTTCTTTATATATATATATATATATATTATATATATATATATATATATATATATATATATATATATATATATAATATATATATATATATATAACATATAGCTATATATATAGCTTTAATGTTGCTCCTTACTTTCAGTTAAAACAAAACTTGTATTTTTTATTTAATTTCTGAATGTTTTTGAATTAATGCAGTGTCAACAAGAAAAAAATATTAACGCTATCTAGCGTTTGGCGACACTTAGTATTTTTTATCAGTGTAATAACAGAATAATTAATGGTATTGGTTAAATTAAGATAGTAATAAGAACTTGATCTCAGTAAGTTCCCCATACTCCTTGTGACTCTTCATCTAATAGTAAACTGTATGAAAAAAAGTGGCTCGACTCCACTTTCTAGTAATGAAAGAAAGGTTAAGATATAGGTAAACTACGTTTTACGTACGAAGGATGACTGATTGCCAAATATTGAGACTTTCTGGCCGTCTATTTGGCGCAAACGAAAAACAGGTCGTCCTTGACTGGTACTGGAATAGGTCATATGAAACGATTTAAAGGAATTTGAATTACATGTGAGGGGTAGGGAGTGAAAATTTGAATAGATTGGCGAGGAGCAGGAACTTTTGTAGCTGTGTTAGTCTCAGGTGGATTTGTGCTTGAGTGCTGGAGCAGTTGGGCACTTTTCTGTCAGTAGAGGTCTAAGTACCATTTCTACGACTGCTATAGGAAATACCATGTTATTCTATGGAAGCTCTACTCCTTTTCAAAGAGAGTGAGTATCCTCTCACACCTATACTTCCTTGGCATCTTTCCAGAGCATGTACTTATGGATTTGCTTGTCTTATGTTCCTTGGTACCTTTCCAGAGCATGTACTTATGGATTTGCTTGCCTTATGTTCCTTGGTGTCTTTCCAGAGCATGTACCTATGGATTTGGGGGGATTATGTTCCCTCCCCTTGCTATTCTAAGGGTTTATGTTCCCTCCCATGCTATTCTATAGCGCTATGTTCATTCCTATGCCTTTCTAAGGGTTTATGTTCCCTCCAATGCTATTCTAGGAGTTTCTGTTCCCTCCCTTGCTATTCTATAGCGCTATGTTCCTTCCATTGTTATTCTATGGGACCTCTACACGTGATTAAACACGTTATGAAACTACGTGCTATTTGCTTATGTCCCGTTGATACCTTTCCAAACGAGCGGGGATTCCCCACCTGTTCCTAAACATTGCAAAAAAGATAGCAGTATGAACGAGGATTCCCCAACACAAGTTTGTTTCAACTCCCAAGTTTTTCCAACCAGAGTGTTTTTCGAGCCAACATCTGTTTTTTATTCGTCCTTGAGATTCTGTATAAAATGTTCATACATTACGATTTAATTTTCATTATGTTTTAACATATCGTAGAAAGTACATTGAATATTATTAACTTTGACACAACGGATACTTCAATTGTCAACGTGAGTATAGTTTACTGAATTTCTTAATTTATTTCCAAATAATAATCATTTACCAGTAAATTCAAATTTCAGGGGGACTTAGCCCCCCCCCTCCAACAGTACAAACCCATACAATAGTATAAGTAAACTCGTTAGAAAACGCAAAGTACGCTTTTTTTCTATTATGTAAACAAAAACCCATCCCCCACTGCTCTCTAGAAATAGTTATTTCGTTCAAAAATGTCCTTTTTTCAATTATCAAAAATCTTTTTCCGGTCTAACTAAAGGCTTCTGTGTTACAAAGGAAGGGACAGTTTTGGGATCAAATTTCGCACGCTCATGTTTTCACGCGCTCGTGTTATCACCGAGATTAGTAACACATGTCTTTGACTGTTTAAAGACATGTTGAAAATATAGATTAAAGTTGTTATTAAAATCGTTAATTAAAAGAATAGTGCACTAAACTTAGAATTTATATACATCCAAATCGTATTCAAATTTTTTTTTTTTGGGAAGAAATTAAAGTTTTGTATAAAAAGGACATAGGGCGCTACAAATATCAGAATCGATTTAGGGGATAATTTATATTATGGGGGGATGTTTTTGAAATCCCCCTTCCCCCCAAACTCAAAATTTTCCAAAATTCTACTTTAGAAACTTTTTTTTTAATATTTCTAAACCACTAATAGATATAGCGTTACAAATATCAGAATCGACTTTAGGGGATAATTTATATTATGGGGGGATGTTTTTGAAATCCCCCTTCCCCCCCAAATTCAAAATTTTCCAAAATTCTACTTTAGAAACTTTTTTTTAATATTTCTAAACCACTAATAGATATAGTGTTACAAACATCAGAATCAACTTTAGAGGGCAATTTATCTGTAAAAGAGAGGTCATTATTTCAATCTAAATTTTTCTTCTTTTTTTTAAGGATGAGGATTCCTACAATTACTCCCCTCCAGAAAAGAGACCAAGATGGAATGGTACCACATCGATGCAAGCTGCACGACCATCCATTACAAGTACTCTGGACCAGCCAGGACTCTCTCATGCCAGTGTCAGCTCTGCACAGACCACTATGCAACCTGGTAGAAAATTCAAGAGGGAATGGATGCTTTCTCATATAGTCCCCGAAGCCACGCCACGCCGAAATGACGGCGGCGAATGTGTGATTCAGTATCGGGTATGGAAATTTTTTTGCCGGCGCGCCGATTTTTCCAATTAAAAATAATGATAAAAATTCCACTTCACCAAGCACGTTCAACCTCGATTTTAGTAAGGATTTTTAAATGGTTGGCTAAAAACATACAAGAACAATATGACAAAACAAGAATTTTTTGGGCCGTGCGGAAAGTGTTTATGTTCACCGTCGATCAGACCAAGTAGAATTCTCATTTTTAGCCACTAGACCCAGGGAAACCTATGTTGTGTTTATGTTTAACATCGCATTGTTCCTATAAAATCCCGTGTTTAGTCATTTCCTTCTTGTTAATGATTTGGGCTAATGTGTGTATAACTTTCAAAGTTTGAAGTTCAAACATCTCCTGTTCATCAAATACATATGAAAAGAAAGTGAAAAAAAAACAACAAATAACAACATCGAAAAAACACTGTATACAAATCAGATACCATGGCTTAACAACACCAACAATTTTTAAATCAGCGGTTACATCACTTCAGTTACAATTGATGTAACAAAAGTCAGTTTGTTCACTCTGCCTGGAGCCATTGATCTTTTTGCAGTCACTATCAGTCCTTTCGTGCTAAAAAGCCGTTTAGCTGGGGCACATGTGGCCGGTACAGCCAGAACTTGACGAGCGTAAACTGCCACTCGCGGGATCTGATACTAGTACTGGACCTTGGGGTCCCACAGAATGCCGCAAATGGGCTTCTTTGTATCTGCTGAAATAAGTTGTTTTATAAGGGAGAACAAACCTGCACCTTCACCATAGGGCTCCTGCGCACTACACTACAGGAGGAACTAAACTGCAATTTTACCCTCTTTTCTTATCAACACGGAATAACCCTCGGAAATTCTATTCTGAAAGAAGTGGTCAATATATAACGTTTCAAGTCAAAGTTTAAGGCTACTTCAACTTCAGTGTGCTCTGCTAACTGTGCAAAAAAATGTAATTCATTTCTATAGATATATTTCTATACTAGCTCTAGATAATCTACCAAGCGGGAAACTACCGCAAATCAGCGTCGATAAATAAATGAAACCCAAAACGAACAAAAATAACAATAAATAACTGAGTCAAACTCAAAACGAGCAGAAATTAACATAAGTTGGGCTCAAAACCCCTATGCCTTCCCAAGGCCAGAACATAATTTTCACTTTACTGAAAAAATATACATGTTTTTACTTTTATAACTTTAATAAATCAAATAATATTAACATTTTGATTACTAAATATTAGTATATGTATATTAAACTGACAATGCATATTCATTTGTATTTTTGTCAGTAAAGTACAAATTATGTTCTGGCCTTGGGAAGGCACATTGGTTTTGAGCCCAACTTATGTTAATTTCTGCTCGTTTTGAGTTTGACTCGGTTATCTATTGTAATTTCTGTTCGTTTTGGGTTTCATTTATTTATCGATGCTGATTTGTGGTAGTTTCACGCTTGGTAGATTATTTGACTTTAATTTTGCTCATTTTTGGTTTAATGGAGCTCTTTACTTTTCTTTGAAAAAACTTATTTTTTGGAAACAGTTTTTTTAATTAATTTCTGTTCGTTTTATATTGACATAGTCTTTTCAGGGAAAAAGAAAATCATACTTTAAATCTTTTCGTTTTTTTAAGAATTTATAGTTTGGCCTGCTATCTGTATGCTGGAAAACAATTTTCAGCAAAATTTAACAACATAGACCCTTATAAAAATCTGGACACAAATAATAGTGTTTGATTTAGTTTCATACCTCCTCTAGTTGACCTGAAATGGAAAACTTGATAACATTCGCAAACAAATTTGTTTACTTTCTTTGACAGCTTGGATACACTTACGCTATTTTGATTTGGTCAAATTTTAAGATCAGAAGAAGCCCTGAAAGTTTGAACATAATACCCTAAGTCGTTCTTGGGATACTACTGAGATGCCTTATTGGGAATTAGCATAAACACAGTGCATTTTGATTTAATCTTAAGGCAACATTTACTTTTTGAACATAAAGGCAAATGGGAGGGTGGGCGTGGGAGGGGGATTAGTTTCCCTCCAATCACTTTCGACTATTAAAAAGGACATCAGCCCTTTCTATTTTCAATCGAATGAGCCCTTTTCGAAGTTCCTACGACAACTCTTTCGATACGAAGTGCCCTGGTCTAAACAACAACAACAACAAAAAAATGATACATTATACCCACATCGATCTCTACTATAAAAATGTCAAGCCTTCAAATCACTTTCGATTATTAAAAAGGGCACTAGGCTTTTCGATTTCCAAACTAATGATCCCTTTTTGAGTTTCTACGACAACGCTTTCTATAAACACCGTATATGCCCCCAGGGCATAAATTACAACCCCTACCCTAAGGGCTGTGAGGGTGATTGTCATCCTCTAAGACCTAATTTCCAGAACTTTCAACTACGTTAAACAAAATGGCTATATCAAAATTTTGATTGTATATGTTTCGGGAAATGGTGGGCGTGGAAGGGGTGTTAGTTGCCTTCCAATCATTTTCGACTATTAAAAAGGGCACAAGCCACTCCAATCTCTAATTGAATGAGCCCTTTTCGAAGTTTCTCCGACAACTTCTTCGATATGAAATGCCCTGGTCTAAATAATAAATAATAAAGGAAAAAATAATAAATAATACATTGTGCCAACATCGTTCTTATATACCTCCAGGGCATAACTACAAAACCCTTGCCCTATGGGTTGTGGGGGAGTAACCTCCTCAAAAAACATATTTTATCTCTGGAAATCAGTTATTCTGAACAAAATGGCTATCTTAAAATTTTGATTGGATGTGTTTGGGGAAAGGGTGAGTGTGGAAGGGGTGTTAGCTGCCTTCCAATCACTTTCGACTATTAAAAAGGGCACTAGTTATTCCAATTTCCAATCGAATGAGCCCTTTTTGAAGTTTCTACGACAACTCCTTCGATACGAATTGCCCTGGTATGGAAAAAAAAAGTAATACATTGTGCCAACATTGTTCTTTACATAGACATCTCGATTGCGCTGCCTTTGACAACATCTTGAATTGCCTAATGCTCTTTTACCTACCTCTTTTCATCCGAAAAATCAGAAAGAAAAATGAACAGAATTTTAAAGTGGAAGGTAGAATTTTTGTTTCAAGAAAAATTTCTTCTTCTCCTTCCTATGAACCGATATACATGGCGAGCCCAAGATGACAGTATTTATTTTTAAGAAACAGATTAGCCGGGATGACAGTTGAAGCCCGGAGGTCGATATCGATAACCAAAAAAGAGAAAAAAACGGCGGCGTATTAGTGACGCCGCCGCCGATAGAATCAGCGGCGGCGTCAGCGCGCTGATGCAAGCTCGGCGGTGCGCCGCCGTTTTTTTTCGGCGGCGTGCCGCCGATTTTCGGCGCGGCTTCGGGGTCTATTCTCATAATGCATCGGTCTTGTCTACTCAAGATCGGGAGGGGACCACCCTTCATGCTTTACCAGGGGCTTCAGGCATACAAATGCAGTCTGAATTTGTAAATGTATGTATTTTAACCCTACCTTATAAGTGACTATTTACTTTAAAAAAATGCTAGGAGGAATTGAGTTTTGTGGATGGTAAGGAAAAATGGTACGTGTTGAATATTCGGGTAAACATACGACTAAGAAACGCTTCACTATAAATAAGGCTATTGTGTTTTTCTGAGCTTTCTAGGGTGGGGGTAACTATTTAGTTTAAATAATTCTAGGAGGAATTGAGTTTTGTGGCTGGTGTGGAAAAATGGTATGTGTTGAATATTCGGGTAAACATACGACTAAGAAACGCTTCACTATAAATAAGGCTATTGTGTTTTTCTGAACTTTCTGTGGGAGAGGGTAACTATTTAGTTTAAATAATTCTAGGAGGAATTGAGTTTTGTGGGTGGTACGGAAAAATGGTATGTGTTAAATATTCGGGTAAACATACACTAAGAAACGCTTCACTATAAATAAGGCTATTGTGTTTTTCTGAACTTTCTGTGGGAGGGGGTAAGTATTTAGTTTAAATAATTCTAGGAGAAGGAATTGAGTTTTGTGGGTGGTACGGAAAAATGGTACGTGTTAAATATTCGGGTAAATCATACGACTATAAATAAGGCTATTGTGTCTTTCTGAACTTTCTGTGGGAGGCGGGGGTAAGTTTTTAGTTTAAATAATTCTAGGAGGAATTGAGTTTTGTGGCTGGTGTGGAAAAATGGTACATGTTGAATATTCGGGTAAACATACGACTAAGAAAACGCTTCACTATAAATAAGGCTATTGTGTTTTTCTGAACTTTCTGTGGGAGGGGGTGACTATTTAGTTTAAATAGTTCTAGGAGGAATTGAGTTTTGTGGCTGGTGTGGAAAAATGGTACGTGTTAAATATTCGGGTAAGCATACGAGTAGAAAAATGCTTCACTATAGATAAGGCTATTATGTTTTTTTTTCTGAACTTTCTGTGGGAGACGGGGGTAAGTATTTAGTTTAAATAATTCTAGGAGGAGGAATTGAGTTTTGTGGGTGGTATGGAAAAATGGTACGTGTTAAATATTCAGGTAAACGTACGACTAGAAATGAACATGATTTTTCAACTTTATGAAATAATGCTTATTTCACATAGAAAATAAAAGCTTTTTTCTATAGATTAATGAAATAGCAGCGCCATTGGGTCATGAAACATCAGCATTTACTGGACCTGAACTAATTTTAGCACCACCAATGGAGTTTAGAGACGAACGTTCATTAGTTCTAGACAATATGGAGTGGCATAGAGGTTTTCTTAATGATTGTTTTGGGGACATGGTCAGTCTAGACGATTTAACTTGTGACATTGACATGATGGAGGATCCGGAGTGGGGAGATAGATTTATGCGTGAGCATTTAGGGGATGTTACTAGTGCATCTGAACCGGGTCCTCATAAAGAAATCCCATCACAGGACAATACAGGGTGGCTTGATCAGCTGTCCCCAAACACCTTGGAATACGTACTAGCAGGCCTAGGGGACTTCATGCCATCTCCAACCATTGCAATTGAACAGACTGGGGGTGGTGTTATTGACAATTCTATGTCACCCCACACCATTCCGCTTAATGATACACCTAGTGCTAGTAATAGTAGTAGTAATAGAGCAACAACAATGCAAATTGTTGGACCTAATAATCCCGGGGACATTTTTGACGATAACTTTATAATTAGTGAATTGGATCCTGTGCAAATAGGTGCAGGACATGAAAATAGTGTCACGTCCCCGGAACTACGTGAATTTTATTTGTTAGAGTCTGCTCTAGGTCACTTGCAAACACATAGGGTAGATTTTAATCCTCCCGAAGAAAACGTAGTTGACGGGAGCGTTATTTTAACAGACCCTGTAAATGTTCTTCATACCTACATCGATCGAATTCGAGCACTTATTGAGATTCAGATTCAGAAATGGGGGGGGTCAAGGGGGGATTAAAGCATCGGTAAATCAAAAAGTTTATTTACAAAAGGTGACATCTGGGGACATTTTTTATTTTCATTTTTCAACTGGCAATCAAAATTTTTACCCTGGTCTAAATGAATTTGAGGGTAACTTTTTCAACTGAGTTAATAAATTAATATCGACTTTGGACACGTTTAACGAGAGGGGAAGTGGGTCCACCATTTTATACATTGAACACATGGATCTGAATCTCAGTAGATTCAAAAAAAAACTTTATTTAAAGGGGAGCGGGTAATCTAAAAATAAAATGCCACCCAGATTTGTCTGCTACCAAAGGGGTTCAGGGTTTCAGATTTGAAACCGGGCTGCAATGCTTTAAATATGCATTTTTAGCAGCAGCCCATAAAACATTAAAAAAAGATTCAACAATGAAAAATCTCGACAGACTTGCTCGTAACGGTGGAGAAAATTTCCCTAAAGTAAATTTTGATTGTTTAGAGGGAAAATATCCGGTGTCCTTCAAAGAAATAACCATATTTGAAAAAGAAAACGAAAATCTTGTTTTTAGTCGCTATGCATACGCCATTCCATTGCGCTCGAAGAGAGGTGTTGAAGTTGCTCAGGCTATTGAAAGTATTCTCGAACAGGATTCATATTGAAAAATTCAAAGGGATCGCGGTAGTGAATTTGTTAATCCCCATGTTGCAAAAGTACTAGTGAAATATAGTACACTGCTCTATCATAGTCATAGTCCTATAAAGGCTGCATTGGCCGAACGATTGATAAGAACTATTCGACTTTTAATTTCAAGATATTGTACATTGAAAAATACACCGGCTTTTATTCATGATTTAGATAAAATCATGTTGATTTATAATCAACGACCTCATCGATCATTGTCCAACTCAACCCCAACCGAAGTTCATCATTCTGATCATGATACAATTGACACTTTTCTTAAACAATATTCCAATGAAACGATTGTCAAGAAGAAAAATAAATTCAATGTTGGTGATACTGTTCAAATTAATAGAACAACTAATGTTTTTGAAAAGGGGAATTACGGTCCACCGAACTTCTTAAAGTGGCAAAAATCCTAGACACTAAACCCATAACTTATCGTTTGCGCGATACCAAAGATGAAGAGATTCTCGGCGGCTTTTATGACTATGAACTACAAAAGGTTAAAAATAATAGTGAAATCTATCAAATTGAAAAGATATTAAAGACTCGTGCTCGCAGGGGTAGGAAACAGTTACTTGTTCGGTGGCTAGGATACAACTCTGAGTTTGATTCTTGGATCGGTGTTGAAGATATTGACAGTGCCCAATGATTTCTATGTAACATTTATGTCCAATGTTTCTGATCCTCTCTACAACGACTTGAATACGACAAGTGATTTTTGGACGAAACTCTCCCCCGCCATTAAATTTGACGGTGCGTATGAAGTGGCTCTTGTCGACTGTATTCTCAAAAATACCTATGACATCCTGAGAAAGGATCGTGTGTATGATATAAAAGTTATACCATTCGATTGGACACTCTTTGTTGACTATGAATGGGTTGAAGCACTTAAATCTAGCGAATATCCACATGCTAAATTGAAATATATTGAATATGATGATATAAGAGATTTGTGTCGTACAATCAATAGAAAAATCTCATATCGTAGGACTGGTACATTCCATTTTAATTATTCATTGGAACACGATAGGATTTACATTACCTCACCTGTTGACACTGAAATAATTATTCTCAATGATAATCTGAGAGACGTTCTTGGCTTTAAACAGAATATGATCAATGGGAAAAATGCTGGCATCGTTTACAGGATGGATCAAGTTATTTTTGCTGATTATCCACCTGGTTTCGCCTCGGACTCTTGCATATTTCTCTATGCATCCTTTGTGGAAACATCGAGAGTCAGTAATTCAAATATCCCCCTCCTACGTGTTCTTGAACGAAAAACAACTCATGAACTTGTTCATCACTAATATAAAGCATCTTCAGTATGTTCCTGTAAACACTTCGTGTTTACAGGTTAGGTTAGTCCAAAACAATTAAACACTTCGTGTTTAATTGTTTTGGACTTGTCGGGGACTCAGGATATAAGCATAGTACGAACAGGGAATGTACGTTTAGAGTGTACATTTGCCGATGCTTTGACTGAGAGTATCACGCTAATATCATTGAGTCAATTTGAAACCTATTGAGAAATCACACCCGACGGCAGTGTTCTACTAGACCTAGCACCATGAACACAAACCAAATAATCAACGTATTTAGTATGGATCCATACATGTCCCAGTACAAGTCTTATTGTATACCTTTGGACTTCATTGAAAAAATTCCAAGTGTTAACAATACCCTAATCATTGTTAATAGCAGTCCATCGACTTTGAAGACTGGCCATTAGCTATGCATCTTTCAAACAGCGAAGAATATTGAATTTTTTGATCCTCTTGGCCTATCGTATAAATTCTACACTCCATACATCAGCAACTTTATTGAAAGCATTGGGAAAACCATTATTCAAAATCAACGAAGAGTACAGGATTTAACGACTAAGACATGTGGCTTTCATGCACTACTCTTTTTCATGTTCAGATGTCGTGGCTATACCTACAAGCAGTTTCTCGACATCTACGTTGACTTACCTCGATTGAATGACTTTCTAGTGGAAAATGTACTTACAAGCGTATTTAATATTGATTTTAGTGCCCTACGAATAAAATTCTCTAAAAATGTATGTGAAATTGTTTATTAATAAATGATAAAAATTTATATACATGATAAAACGACTTTTCTACTCTTTAGATTTCATCTTCTACTAGGTATAGGTATTTGTCGACAACAACTAATGCAGGTAGATTATCTGAATTCACAGTGTACTGATCCTGATGTACTGCAATGTCAGGGTCACATTTTCTACAGTAGAGTGTAACTTCACTCTTGTCATATCTCTTTGTATAGTCAATGATACTTTTCTCATTCATTCTATAGAATTCACATGTTTCAGTTTGCCTATTTGAAGCAATTTCACAAATAATGTCCTCAAGTGTCGAATCACATTCCGTCACAGCCAAATAAAAATCAGTGGGCTTATAATCATAACACCTATCTTCACAACGATGACGTAGAAACCATATTCTTTTGTTGTTCCAACAGTTGAATCGCTGACCCGGCTCCTCCTCCCAGAACAATCTAAAACCACGACGATACCAATCTCGTAGCAATAAACTAAAATCACGCTTAGGATTCTTTTCAATCATACCGGGATATGTATTCTCCCACTGATTACATTTATCATAATGGCAATTGGAGCATAGGTGGCCTCTAGGATGAGAGTCACACACCTCTTCAAGACAGGAATTACAACCTTTAATTTGTACAGCATATCCTCTATGCAATTTACACGGGTTGCATAATCTACACTTTTCATCATACTCATCAATCATTGTGCAATTCTCACATGATGACCAGCTGCCCAGTGTGTACATACATAGCGGACATGTATGGAACATTTTTTTTATGTGTTGACACTCTCACTGCCACAATGAAACTGAGCTAGCAACAACAAAAAATTGTCTGAGATAGAGAGAGGAGTAAATACCTCCGTTGTCTCTCATATGTCCTCTAAAAAACAGATGTCAGCTCAAAAACCAGTCTGGTTGAAAAAAAAGTCCTAAATTTCTAAACTAATGTTTAAAAGCATATCCACAATATCATTTTGCAGTGTCGTGATCAATATATCAATAAATTGTGTAAATGCATTTGGACCACGACGTAGAAGCTTCATACAATAGTCTAATGATGGAGAATCAGTTTTCATTATATCGACAAGCATTCCCCGAGAAAATATCTTCCTTTGAATAGACAGCTCTAGAAAATCGTCATCTAGAATCAAACGTTTTTCCATAAGCACTAGATTCCTCATGATTCGCTCTTTCTCAAATCTATCCATTTTTTAGAGTCCTAACACTCTCACAACCAACTTCAGACTAACCAGAATTTTTTCTACTCTAAAAAATATACGCTAGTCTACTGTAGAAAGAAAAATACCTTTGATTTAGAAACAATTTTATTGAGCATAATTACAATAATAATAATATTCACTGATGCATTTTGTTCTCATCAATATATTTCGCTAGGACATCTAATGCTGACCGAAGTTTATTTATATGGAGAATATTCACTTTTCCAGCAAAACATAGTTGCTCCTCCTGCTTAAATTTGCTTAATGATATCACGTATCTAGCATACATATCGTCCCATTCAAGGCATAGTCTACAGCCTCCGGTTATTTCCACAGCCACATTGGGTACTCGTATATCATTACTGCTGCCAGCTCCATCATTAATCTCCAATAATGTAAATGCACCACTCATTTTTCTCTACTAATATCCTCTCAAATAAACTATTCTCTCTGAATTCAATTCTCTTACTAATATGAATTGTAAAGAAAACCATTCCTTTTATTCAAATCCTATCATCAATCAAGTTATCGCATATGGAGTAACCTCCGCTCTCTGATTGGCTCCTAAAAAACGGATGTTGACTCAAAAATCAGTCTGATTGAGTTGCCAGCTTTAAAAAAAAAAAAATTGTGAAATTTCTTGGGCAATAAAACCTTGACTTTAGTTTCATAACATGCTTGACCACTTTGAAAGATGTCAAGGAACGTAAAGGCCCCAAATAGCACAGGAAGGAACGTAAAGGCCCAGAATAGCACAGAAAGGAACGTAAAGGCCCAGAATAGCACAGTAAGGAATGTAAAGGCCCCAAATAGCACAGGAAGGAACGTAAAGGCCCAGAATAACACAGGAAGGAACGTAAAGGCCCTGAAATGGAATGTACTACTCTACTTCTGTCGTAACGTTCCCACTCAAGAAGTGAAGTTAGGTTTATCCTAATGAAAAATACCAAAACGTGATGAAAATATGATAATTTAGAAATCTATTTGGGCTTTATATTTGCACATTTGGGGAGAGGGAAGTACAGTGGGTCTGCATGCAAAATGTGTTAGCTACACTTATTCTGCATTTTATGAAGTAAGAATTGTTTTCTGACTTTATGTTGTCAAAATGCTTTACCCCCACCCCTAATGTGCAAATATATAGCCCAAATTATATAAGTAATGTTTTTTGTCACCCGCCACTTGTTTTTCACTGAGCGTAAGCTAATTGTCCCTTAATACAGACAAATGAAAAATCGGTTCTAAGTTTTATTTTCGAGTTTTACACGGCTTAATTCTTGAGTGGGGTCACTATAACAGAAAAGTGCCAGCAGTGCTAGTAACAGGTAGTTTTGTCAATAGTGGTCTGTATAACCCAGGGGCAAATTCGATTTCCATGGTTGTTTTCCCCCTTTTATAGTCATCTCCAGGGGCGGCTTTTGGGGTAAGCGGTCGCGTAGGGTGCCGAGTGATAGGGGGCGCCTTGAGCAAAGGGTGCCCTCTGTGGCAAAGTATTTCAGAGACGCACTCTGTGTCGGCGGGAGAGACCACCACTGGGCGTCATGTGACTTAATCAAGACAAAAATTATAAGATAATTAGAGAACCTCCAAAACTAATTTATATCACCTAAAGAGTGGTGTGATATTTTAGGCATGAAATTGCCTCAGCTTGAACAATCCCTCTTGGTGCAACGCACGTCAGTTGCTAGTGACTTTATGGTACTAATTTAAAATCAAGCAGTTTTTGGTGACGAACTGTAAGTAAGGAGCGATTCGGTTCAAAAGTAACCGAAACTCTGAAAAACAGAATTTTGATACCAATAGATACATCAAAAGAATCGGATTTTGATGCTGATTTCAAATATGTAAATTCGAAGTCATGTCTCATCTATCAATTGTTACCAGCCTGAGAATATTTGCCTTATTTTCGATAAAAGGGGGAAACACCCCCTAAAAGTCATAGAATCTTGATGAAACTCACACCATCAGATTCAGCGTATCAGAGAACCCTACTGTAGAGGTTTCAAGCTCCTATCTGCGAAAATGTAGAATTTAGATTTTTTTTTTTCGCCAGAAGAAACATCGCAGATGGGTGTTTTTTTTTTGGGTGGGGGGGGGGGTGATCATTTTGGCCCAGTGGTCCTAGAATATCTTGAGAGTGCTCATTCAAACGGAAATTAAAAGTTCTTGTGCCCTTTTTTAAGGGACCTAAAAATTGGAGGGTAACTAGGCCCCCTCCCATGCTCATTTTTTCCCAAAGTCACCCAATCAAAATTTTGAGATGGTCTTTTTGTTTAGCATAGTCGAAAAATATAATAACTATGTCTTTGAGGATGACTTAATCCCTCACAGTCCCCGGGGGAAGGGCTGCAAGTTTTGAACTTTCCCCATTGTTTACATATAGTATTGGTTATTGGGAAGTATGTAGACGTATTCAGGGGGAATTTTTTCTGGTGGTGGTGGGGGGGGGAAGGTTGGAGGGAGAAGGTTACGTGGGAGGATTTTTCCATGGAAGAAATTTTCATGAGGGAAGTGAATTTTCCATAAAGGGAGCGTCGGAATTTCCCAGCATTATTTAAAAAACGATCAGAAATTAAATTGAAAAAAAAAATTTTTCAACTGAAAAGTAAGGAACAAAATTAAAACTTGAAGCGAACAGAAAATATTATGTATATGAGGGGGCTGGCCTCTCCTCAATAGCTCGCTCTTACGCTAAAGTTTTTTTTTATGTTTAAAAGAGGTTATCATTGTAATTAAACAGCCTTTGTGATTCAGAAATCATTCTTAAATAACGGGAACAAAAATCAAACTCTGGTTATTATAAGTTTATTATTTGTGCGAACTTCTTTTAAATTATTTATGTACGGTGAGCAATCTTCAAAACCTGCATTAATTCAAAAACATTCAGAAATTAAATAAAAAATGCAAGTTTTGTTTTAACTGAAAGTAAGGAGCAACATTAAAGCTATATATATAACTATAAGTTATATATATATATATATATATATATATATATATATATATATATATATATATATATATATATATATATATATATATATATATATATATATATATATATATATATATATATATATATATATATATATATAAAGAAACAGAAATTATTCTTTGTATGAAAGGGGCTGTCCCCCCCTCAACGCCCCGCTCTTTACGCTAAAGTTGACTCTTTCTTACAACTCTACTTTTCACAACAATAAAAAACTTTACCGTAAAGAGCGGGGCGTTAAGAAGAGACAGCATTTTTCATATACGGAATAATTTTTGTTCGATTTAAGTTTTAAGGTCACTCTTTACTTTCAGTTAAAAAAACTTTTTTTTTATTTAATTTATCAAGGAGCGTCGTGTTTACGTAGAACAAGTGTAATGATAAATAGAAATTTGCTATTGCAAAGTATGCATACATTTTTTGGGCGAGGGGGGGGGACAAACTATCTACAAGTTGGACTTTCCACGGCAACAATTTGTCGTGGGGAGGAAAATTTTCAGGGGTTGAATTTTCCAGGGAAAATTTTTCACGGGTGAAATTTCTCAGAATTCCTATACGAAATTCTTCTTAGGTCTTGCTTTTACTTTGTCGGTTCAATTTTACACGTAGAGGTGTTAAGGGTAAGTGTCCGGGATAAATTTTCACCAGGACTGAATTGTCTTGAGAAGTGTTTCTCAAATTTATTGAGACATGGTACCCTTTTTTACCCACAAAGCATTTTAGGCACCCCTTCTCAGTTACCGGTACTAAGTAAACTATAGCTAAAATATAAATAAAATTGCCAGTCCTAGAGTTAATGGGTTGTTTTATTTTTTTTTTTGTTGGCTGGCCAAATTTCACCCGTGTAAAATTTTCCCTGGAAAATTCAACCCCTGAAAAATTCAACCCCTGAAAATTTTCCTCCCCACGACAAATTGTCGCCGTGGAAAGTCCAACTTGTAGATAGTTTGCCCCCCCCCCCTCGCCCAAAAAATGTATGCATACTTCCCAATAGCAAATTTCTATTTATAAAATTGTTCATAGTATCCATGTTTTACACTGACATCCATATTTTCTGCATTGAAAAGATTTAGAGATGATGTGACTGATGGGTGAGAATCTTAATGTGGTAGATATGCCATTTTCTAGGAAAAGAAATCCTTTTAGGATCTTTTTTATTTTCTTCATCTTTGATACTTTACGCTTCCGAGCTGAGTTGAGACTGACGAGTGATGAGGTCTTTCGCACTCTTTTTAAACATTTTCCGAGTTGTTTCAATCGTTCACAAAGGGATCGCGCGCTCGACCTGAGATTTTGCGAAACACTTTCTTGAATATCCTCCCCAGAGCCTCAATCATGTATTGTAGAGAACGCAAAATCTACGGAAACCGGTGCAATATATTTTAGCCAAGGGTAGTGCAGAGTGAAACAGCTTAGCAAACGAATTGCATAGACCGCACCTGGAAATTGACGAACGACCAATGTAATAGTCCATTCCATGAACCAACTGTCGTGGTCCAAGAGTAGCAACATAGCTGTCAATATCAGGATATAGAAACTGAGTTTTATTAGCTGTTTCACTGAATTGATCGAAAACTACATGTAATTACAGCTAAACCTTTTGTTATTGCTAGAGGATCACCCAATTCACTTTCTATTGTTAACTGAGAGAGCTCCAAATCCAAAGTGTTGACTGGAATGTATTGAACGTGCTTTATATTGTAGTGGTGAATGTAGTCATTAGAGATTTTTCGTTCAAGAACACGTAGGAAGGGGACATTGGTATTACCGACTCTTGATCTCTCGACAAAGAAAGCGTAAAGAAATAAACAACTGTCCAAGGAGAAGGCGGGTGGATACTCTGCGAAAATGGAACGATTCATGCCACTAGCGCTTCCTGCACTTTTACCATTGATTGTATTATGTTTAAAACCAAGAACTTCAGGTAAATCTTCATTTATTTACTTGACTTCATTGTCACCTTTTCATTGTCAACGGGTGAACTAATGTAGGTTTTACCCTCTTCATTTGAATAGTTGAATTAAAAGGCACCATTTTACGATATGAAATTTTTTGGTTGATAGCCCGACATAAATGATTCATACTCCCAAGCTCTTTACATGATAATGTGACAAAGCGATATTCATATGAATTGATTTTTTGAGTTACATGTTGAGTGTTAACGACTGGCCAATCGTGTGGTCTAATTTTTATATCATATGTACGATTCTTTCTTAGGATATCATATATATTTTTGAGAATACAATCTACAAGAGGAACTTAATACCTTCCCTCAAATTTAATGGCAGGGGAGAGTTGCGTCCAAAAATCACTCGTTTTATTCAAATCGCCATAAAGAGGACCAGAAACATTGGACATGAATGTCACGTAAAAACCTTCGAAAATTATGAACGTCTTCAACGGGTATCCCTGAATCAAAATCAGAGTTGTATCCTAGCCAGCGAACAAGCAACTGTCGCTTACGCTTGAGAGTACGAGTCTTGAATACCTTTTCAATTTGATATATTTCACTATTTATAACTTTTTCTAATTCATAGTCATAAAAACCGCCAAGAATCTCTTCATCTTTTATATCACGAAGACAATACGTTATGGGTTTAGTGTCCAAGACTTTTGACACTTTAAAACGTTCAGTGCTCAAACAAGTAATTTCCCTTTTCCAAAATATTTCTTGTATGATTGATTCGAACAGTATCACCAACATTAAGTTTTTTCTTTCCTGCCTTTTCTTTAGAATATTGTTTAAGGAAAAGTGTATTGTCATTATGATGTACTTCAAGAGGGTTTAACACTGGATTATAAATCAACATAATTTTATCTAAATCATGAATAAATCCAGATGTATTTCTCAGCGTGCAATACCATGAAATTATAAATCGAATTGTTCGTATATAACGTTCAGCCAATGCTGCCTTAATAGGACTATGACAATGATAGAGTATTGTATTATATTTAAATAAAACCCTTTTTACTTGTGGATTAACAAATTCACTTCCACGATCTGTTTGAGTTTTTTTTACATGAATCTTGTTCAAACATGGATTCAAGGGCTTTAGAAACTTCATTGCCTCTCTTTGACTGCAATGGAAATGCATATGCATAGTGACTAAAAACACTTATTGCAAGTTAAATATACTTGTAGGGTTTATATATATATATATATATATATATATATAATATATATATATATATATATATATATAATATATATATATATATATATATATATATATATATATTTATATATATATATATATAATATATAATATATATATATATATAATATATATATATATATATATATATATATATATAATCTATATATATATATATATATATATATATATACATATATATATATATATATATATATATATATATATATATATATATATATATATATATATATATATATATATATATATATATATATTATATATATATATATATATATAATATATTATATATATATATATATATATATATATATATATATCATATATATATATATTCATAACATGTTCAAAGCTTGATCCATTTTGAACGTAAACGAGGTGTGAACCGACCACTACCCTTTTGCGCACTACTGGGTGAGTCATTACAGATAACCTAACCCCAACCTAGTGAATAAATACTCAAAGGAAATAGAATACACTTTTTCTTTAATTATCAAATGCATTACAAAATTTTAAAATAAACACTTGAATATCTTTACGATGGCAATTGAACATTTTAAAACACTTGAATATATTGGTTCATTATTGATTCAGAGTTCAGAGAGTTAAGAGCAATTCAATCGGATAAAATACAGGATTAAATCTGGACAGCATGCGTACCAATTTTACCTGTGTGTGTGCCAAATTGCGATTATCTTTTTTGAAGACAAGAAAAATTACATATTGCTTTATTACGATACTAGATCTAATTAAAGACTACACTTGTACATCGATAAGATCCAAAGTGTGAAAATGACAAATCAAACAATAGAGGCCGAGAAAATGCAAAATGCCCAGTTTTTGCGACAAATAAATTTCAAATTGGATTTATTACCAGCGCTTTCGGAGAAAGTTAATGCAATTCCTGGACTTTCGGATAGCATTGCTGCCTTACAGGTACAGATGAATAACATTAGTACACAGCTATCTAGCAATGCTAAGACAAATGAAGAAATTAAAAAAGAGCTGGAAAATGTGAAATCAGACCTAGTAATCACATCTGAACGAGCCAACCAGCTCGAAGCAGAGCAGAAAAGAACAAATTTGATTATTTATAATTATACTCCGCAACACCTTGGCGAGTATACTGTGAGGCAAGAAATAATGGATTTATTAAACCGTGCTATGCCTTCTCTCAATATAAGTCGAGGTGATGTACGTGACATTTTTAGATTGAAATCAGGGCGAGTAGTAGTGAAGCTAAACTCGGTCGAAATCAGAGACTACATCTTAAGAAATAGTTCCTTATTGAGAAAGGTAGGTCTATTGGTGACCCCAGATTACACGGCTAAACAAGAGAAGCCCGTAAACACTTAAAGGAAATTAAGAATCTTGCACAGAACGACGGCCGTGATGCAAAGCTACAAGGTGAAAAGCTGTTTATCCAAGGCCGACTATTCAGGTACAATGGAAAGGCTGTGATTGAGGTTAAAAGTAACTTGGTGCCAGTTAAAAATCTTGGTCCACCTCCTAGTGCTAGGTTCCCAAATTATCATGCTGTTATCCCGATGGGGCGAGATAGTGATGCCAGTGATAGTGATGCCGAGACAGTGATACCATCAACAGCCTATTCTCAGGCAGTATCGGCAACTAAAAGACCTGCTAGTGCTGTTATTAGCCCTAATGACCTACATCGACCAGGCACTCGTAACGTGGCACCCAGAGGAAACCATTCTCCAAGAAACGGACTTAACAGAATACCTCGCAGTGGTTTTTCCAGTGATTTTGTTGATAATAGACAGCGAGTGCTAACAGATATTAATAGTCGCAATCGTGAGTATTACCATTTTGCCTTTTCCTCGACAGAGGCCAGGAACGAGAAACTCCAAGAAGTGGCTAGTGATATTAATGCACTGACAGAAAGCATAGACGCATAGGAAATAAAGAGCCATATACTGAGTTTAGTCTCATGGAACATACAAGGACTACGTGATAAGCTGCCTTATTTATATGATGAATTACTTTCGTTTCATGTGATTTCGTTTATTGAAACATGGAACGATCCTTCTCCTATATCACCTCTCCCAGGGTATTTGGTTGAACAGGTTGTGCGTAAACCAGCAAAAAATAATAGACATTATGGTGGTATTTTGTTTTTGATTAAATCTTCAGCTATTGATGGTTATGAAAGAGTTAATAGCAGATCTGAAAATTTACTTTGGCTGCATATTTGTTTTAAATGTGGGAAGAGATTAATTTTGGGCGTTGTGTATATCCCTCTACAAAATAGTTCGTATAGTCGAGAAAATACTTGGGAAATTTTAGATGATGAACTGTCGCTAATACAAGAAAGTTATAGCGATTTTGAGTGCGTTTTGATGGGGGATTTTAATGCTTATACTGGCGTTGAGGTTGAGGTTCCAGATTTATTAATCCCAGATTTAGGAGATTTGCTCCCAATTTGTTGTAGAATACCGCGAAGTAATAAGGATGAAAAAAGAAAAATAAATGTTTGGGGAAAAAAGCTCTTGGCGCTTTGCGGGGAATGTGGTCTGATCATTGCGAATGGAAGTTTTGGAGAAGGGTCTGGGCGACTTTACTTGCCTTTCGGGCCCAACTCCAAGTGTTGTAGATTATGCGTTGATTAATACGAAATTTGTACCTGAATCGATTGATTTTGATGTACTAGATTTAGTTGGATCCGATCATAGAGCTATTAAGCTGGAACTGAAGACTGGGAAGCTTCAGGATGATGTTCCTTGAGTTAGAAATTTATGTAATGGGGTGCTTGGATTAGAGGGCTTAGGAAAACGAATTAGATATGATTTAACCGATAATGATTTTGAAACATTTAAAAGGGAGCTTATGAAGTTGCATGTAACAAATAAGTTGAAAGCGTTAGAAAAAGATGGAAAAGATATACATGGCATAATTATGGAGTTAAATGAAATTATTTGCAGTTGTGCAGTATCGTGTAATCTGAAAAAAAAGAAAAAAAATGAGCGATATTTTGATTTGGAATGTAAGTTAATGAAAGAAAAGGTCAGATATTTATTGAGTCATTTAAAAGAATGTGATAGAGCTGAAGATCAAAGTTTAAGTTTGGCCGAATATAAAGATAAAAGAAGAGATTATAAAAGATTAATTAAAAGGAAAAAAAGAGTTTGAGATTAAGAAGAAACTGGATTTTGCAGATGATTTTAGAAATAAAGATTTTAAGAAGTTTTGGGGTTATATAAGGAATGATATTGGAAATGAAAAAGGAAATACACAGGTGTCTCCAGACGCCAATTCATGGCCTGATTACCTGGAAAGCTTGGAAGGTGATTGTGCAGAAATACAAGAGGTAGCACATACAACAGAGATGGTTGTTTATCCTATGAAGGAAAATGATTATGATTTGGTAGGGGAAGTGAGTAATGATGAGATTAAGCTTGTATTCAAGAATTTAAAAGGAGGTTCGGCTGCGGGTGTTGATGGTGTACCAATAACGTTATTTAAGAATTTCTTTCAATTTTTATGTCGATGATTGTTTTTCTTTGTAATAAGGTGTTAACTTCAGGACAATGGCCAAATGAGTGGAAGAGATCATTGCTTATGCCGCTTTTTAAGAGAGGAAACCCTAAGTTGCACATGAATTATCGTTTAATAGTGCTTGTCCCTGCTTTAAGTAAGGTAATGGAGAAAATACTAGATACCAGGCTTTCTAAATGGTTAAATAAAAATAATATAATACATGAAGAACAAAAAGGTTTTAGGACAGGGTACGGGACGGTAGATACAATATTTATTTGAAAGGCATTAATCGATAAATATGGAAAGGGAAAAACTTGTCTTTATGTGGGATTTCTGGACCTCCGCATAGCGTTCGACAGTGTCGACAGAGAGCTATTGAAGGATGCCCTGTTTAAAATTTGCCTCCCTGATTTGTTTGTGAGGTTGATAGTGAGTATGTATATTTGTGTGAGTGGAATCGTGTTAGTTGGTAACAGGTTTTCTAGGCTTTTTAATATTAAGCTGGGAGTAAAACAAGGCAGCGCTCTTTCTCCTAAATTGTTTAATATTTTTATAAATGATGTTGTTGATTTTCTAGAGAATAGATGGGCTCCGAAGGTTAGTCTAGGGACCAGGGCTTCCACTTCTAGGGAGATTACCCTATTTTAGGGGAAAATCACTTCTTTTAGGGACACTTATTTTGAATCTAGGGATTCAGGGGAATCTGGAGCAAATTAAGGGTTCTTAGGGATATTCAGGGAAAGTTAGATTTTTTCAAGTGAAGGCTGAAATATTCTCATAGATTGCATATGCTCAGTCTTCTTGAAAATTCTTATGTTGCAACACTGGCTTATGTTGCGAAGATCAGCGCGAAATTTCAAACAAAATATAAAAGCGTGGAATGACATTCATTACTCATTAGGTATTTAGTAGTTTAGGTAGCCTAGTATTTAGATTATTTTTAAGCACTGTCTTTGATTGGTGTAAACTGCCGACATAAGGGAGTATTGGTTAGGCTATGCAGCAATTGTAGAATAGGAGCATGCAACCTATGCACTTACCATTAGGGATTCTTTCAATCTGCTGGTGATCTCTTTCTTCTCTGTTCATCTGCAAATCCGCAGGGGGCTATTCAAATAGAGCACCAGCTGCCTTTGTAAAAAAAACAGCTCATGTAATTCATGAAAATACAATTTTCAACTTGATAAATGGCAGGCAGTGATGTTTCGTCCTGACACAAAATGGAACTCTCGATTGCTTAGCTCAAAAACCAAGGCAGGAAATGACATACCAATAGATAGACCTGGACTCCAGCTATGTTCTGATCGCAGAAGCAAGTACACAAAACATTTACGGAAGTTGAAAGACTTTTTTCTAGCAAGTACGGTCCTGAACGACGCTAAACTAAGGTCACCCCCTGTACAGCATGTGGCTTCTGTGCCAAAAGTTAGGGACAGATGCTGGTGCTGGTGCAAACTGTGGCTTTTTTGCAGACAAAATTTGCAGTCCATACTGTCTATAAAGGACCCTGCATTCTGTTCAAACTAGCTCTGAGTACCGTTATTTTTAATCTGATAAAAATAAAACAATAATATATAGTCTAGTCTTTTGTTCATGTCCACTGCCTGCCACTTGCCATCTAGAATCATGTAAAATCTACGGTTTGGCCTCGGACTGCAGCAATGTGAAAGTACCAAATTAAAGTATTTTGTTAAGCTAGGCTTAGAGAAAAACTTCTTTTGTGTTGTTTTTACTTTGGTTGGTCCCTCCTAGGTTAGAGGACATCAAAGCAAAGCTCTTCTAGTGAAGCATTGGGTCACAAATTTCTTTTTCCATTTAAAGTCGCATTCCAAATCTGAAGATTATCATTTATCAAGCTAGGCATACTTCGTTTTGATTTTGCAAACTTTTGCAATGCAACCATTGCAAATTTTCGGTCCTCCATACTGCAAACCCAAATTATACATGAGGTAATTTAAGTTAATTGAGGATATGTACGTTAATGCCCATGAGCATAGTTTAGCATGATCTAGTTATTTTTTATCCTTGTACAAGTAATTATAGAAATAGACTGGTTTTGATCACTAATAAAATACTTTTTTCTTGGGATTGTAGACATGCAAAGTTCGTCTGAAAGCCAGTGTACTGACTCAGAGGAAGATAATCTTCAAACTGTGTCTAGTCCTGAAAAACGAATGGATGATGAAGATGATGGTGTTCCCGAAGTTCACTCCTGGCCACTCCCCCCCCCCAAAAGAAGCAGGGTTCAGGTCAGAATTCCCAAAAGAAAACATATGAGCAAAAGTTTGTTGACAAGTGGCTTCAGTTACCAATGTTAAAAAATTGGATAGAGAAAAGAGTGTCAAACAAGTCAAAGAAGAAGACTTATGTACCATACTGTAAGTTCTGTTTGAAGTATGTGTATTGTGGGAAATCAGAGTTGACCAAGCATGTTCTGACCAAGCAGCACATAAAAGCAAGCAATGAAATTGAGACGAAGTCTGGCAGTGGCAGCATTGAAAAACTTCTGACTGTAGGCAGTCATTCCAAAGAAATTGAACAGCGCATCTGCATATTTTCGGCAGAACATAATCTGCCATTACGTCTTGCAGACAGCTTGGTCCCTCTCCTGAGAAAATTATTTCCCAAAGACCAGGCCCCGACAGGGTCACTTTGGGTAAACAGAAAGCTACAAATATTTTGCGACAGAATTTTTCGTTGGTGCTACAGAACCAGTTAGTCGAGTTGCTCAAAACCACTTTTTTCTCTGTGATAATTGACGAAACCACTGATCGTACTGTTGATAAGCAGCTTGCTATCATTGTAGTATTTTTTAGCGAGAAAGATCTAAAACTTCATGTTGAAGTATTGGACATGGTTAAGTGTAGTGATGGATCGGCTGAGGGTCTGACTAACCGCATCAAACAAGTCATTGAAAAAAACTCGATTCCCTGGCAAAATATTGTTGGATTTTGTGCAGATACAACTAACGTCATGTTTGGAGCCAACAGATCTGCTTCAACACTTATGAAAGCCATGGTGCCCCACATCTTGAATGTGAAATGCTCATGCCATCTTATTCACTTATGTTCATCCTATGCATGCTTGTCACTTCCCAAGACACTAGAAGACTTGGCGCGAAATATCTATGCCCACTTTTCCAGAAGCGCTTCCAGGCGAGATAAGTATGCCGAATTTCAGGAATTCTTTCGATGCGAAGCACACCGAATTCTTGCTCCGGGACAGACCCGTTGGTTATCCCTTCAGGCCTGCGTAAAGAGGCTTATTGAGCAACGGGTTGCTCTTATTCAGTATTTCGTGGAAACCACGTTTGACGACCCAACTGCAACAAATGACCTTATTTTGTCGACATTACAAAGCAAGTTGACAAAGCCATACCTTGAATCTATGGACTACTCTCTTGGCCTCTCCAACGAATTCAATACAGTTTTTCAATCCGAGCTCCCACTTCTTCACTCCCTAAAGGCAAGTGTCAGCAAACTTGTGAATGATGTTGCGTCTAACTTCATGAAACTGGACTATATTCGCAGTGTTGGTTCGTTTACCGAACTGAATCCTTACCTTTCAAGTGAGTACCTGCCTTTAAACCAGACATATGTGGGAATAGCTGCAACCGACTCCATGCAAGAACTCGAAGATGCTCAAGAGCCAAGTGATAACATTGATCACTTTTACCAGTCGTGTCGAAAATACTATATTGTCCTAATCAAGCAGATCAAAGACCGGTTCAAGTTTGAAGACGAAATTTATGACATTTTGGCTTTAGTTGAACCAAGGAATGCAAGAAATTTGAAGCCAAAATCTCTAAGGCCACTATTTGTGAGATTTCCTATTCTAGCAGAAAAGTGTTCGCTCCAGAAAACGGACGTAGAATGGAGGTCACAAGCAACGACTGATGTCACTGAACTTCATTTGGGAGATGCCAAGTTGAAGACCTGTCAGTTGAGCAGTACTGGAAGAAGATACTTGGTCTGAAGACTCGTAGTGGCGAAATCAGGTACCCGGAACTGCGGAAGTGCATATCGCTGATCTTCTCGTTACCTTTTAGCAACGTTCCAGCTGAACGTTTGTTCAGCCTCCTGAAATTGATCAAAACAGACATCCGAAATAGTCTCGATAATGTCACCCTAGTCTCACTTATTCGAGTCAATTACTGGTTGAAACACGAAGATAAAACTTCATCAACTGTCAGCATACCGAAAGCTGTCGCTGGCTTCAAGACCAAGGCAAACGGTACGTGCGATGAAGTGCTGGAGATAACACTTATTTGAACTGTAAAAGATGTTATATGTTATCATTATCTGAAGTAAAAAATAACAATTTGATGCTGCGCTGTTTGTTTCGTGTAAATTCGTTGGAAATCTAGGGCAAAATATCCTTTTTTCTAGGGAGAAAAATAGGGAGAAATTAGACCTAAACAAGAGGAATTTTAGGGAAAATTGGTATGAAAATAGGGAAAATTGAAATCGAAAAGTTGAAGCCCTGCTAGGGACCCATAAACTATCACTACTATTATTTGCAGATGATATTGCTTTGGTGGCTAGTACACCGCAAGATCTGCAGACGCTTTTGAGTCTTATAGAAGAATATTTGCAGATGAAAAAATTAAGGCTTAATGTTGAAAAGAGTGAAGTTTTTATTTTAAAAAAAAGGAAAACAAGTGGCGAAGATAATTGTATATTTAAATTTAATAATAAGGAACTGAAAGTAAGTAAAAGAATAAAATATATAGGATTTGTTTTATCGGAAAATGGAAGTTTAAAGAGTCATGTTGATGAACTAATTAATAGAGGTAAAGTGGCCATGTCTGCAATTTTTAGAATTTCGACGATAATGGGAATTAAAAACCTAAAAATGCATAAAAGAATATTTAATACAAACATTTTACCAATAATACAATATGGAGCAGAGATTTGGGGCGGAGAAGCGGCACAAAAGTTGGAGTCCCTCCAGCTCCAGTATTATAAAAGACTTTTTGGATTACATCAGACAGCTCATTCACAGATTCTGAAAGGTGATATGGGCCTGTTTTCGTTAAAACTACGTAGGTCTATTTTGATGCTTAGATTTTGGTTGAAGCTCATTAGGTGTAATGAAGATAGACTAGTAAAAGCTGCTTATTATCAGATGTTGAGTTATGGTTCGAAAACGTCGGGGCCATCCCAAATTAGGTCATTACTAGAAAGAGTGGGAATGCCTTACTTATGGAATGACGGTCTTGGTTCCCGTGATCTACCAACAAATTTAGTAAGCCAGGTACGATTTATCTTAGAGAGTCAAGAAATTCAGTATTGGTAAGGGCTGGTTTTAAATTCTGCTACATTGAATCATTACAATCAGGTTAAACCTAGTTTTGGAGAGGAAATTTATTTTAAATTCAATTTACCGGCTATGATTTTATTTCGATGGATTCAGCTTAGGGCGAATTGCCTTCCAATCCAGAGCAGGCAAATGGTGTTCGACAGGGGGATAGTACATCCTGATGGTCGGTATGTGTGTCCTCTTTGTAGGGATGAGGACGAAGATTTGGACCATTTTCTCCGAAAATGCCCGGTGCTCTCTGATTTAAGGGAAAATTACTTACATGGGATTGTTTTATTGCTTCCTAAAATTTTACAAAGTAGTAATCCAACCACAATATTTCGTATTGGTGCGTACATAGAGAAGGTATTAGAAAGAAGGAAAAGTTTTTACAATTAATTATTATTAATTATATGGAATTAAACTTATTTTCTCGATAATTTAACATAAGGTATTTTTCGCTATGTATCATGTTAATGTGTGTTTCGTAATTTGTTCTGTTGTGATTTCTTTATTTTTCATAAATTTTTGTGTGTATATGGCTCTTGGGCTTTTGAAATACACGATCTATCTATCTATCTATATTTACAATGAACATTAAATAAGCACTTTATAATTGTAGGGATGAAGCCCCCCGTATTGGGCAGCAAACGCAGCGCCCGGGCCAGCACCCATGGCGGCCAGTGACCGTGACGGCCGGCCCAGCACCCGTAGCGGGCGGAAGGTCCCAGCGTTGGGCTAGTAATAAACACTTAAAAATTAAACACTTAAAAATTACCGCTTTGCGCAACGAAAAAAAAATATAAATATAAAACACAGCGGTGAGGCAGCAAAAAGGCAGCGCTGAGGTGGCGAAGGAAAAAACGGCCCATCTCCCCCACCAGACGGCCCCCGTCCCTCTCACTATAGGGTTTTCTCCAGACCGTATTGTTTTCTGTAATTTATGCATTCAACTCGATCTGAAGTCAGGTAGTGGCCATTTAGTAGTACCTTCACACTGCCCGCGCGTTCGTAGACTTTGTCCGATATGGTGGAAATGGCATTTTTTTCAACTCAAACTGTATAGTTTCTACATTTTAAAGAGCAAATCGCCATGACACTCGCTCTTGGAAATAATTTTTTTCTATACAGTTCCTATAAACACTCAAAGTGAAATTTTCTTTTGCAGAGTATGACGGCACCCCTTGCAGACTTTTTTGGTTGTCTCATTGTGCGTTTCCACACAGTACACCTTCGGACCGGAAAATACACCATGGGACACCAAGTCACTTCCCGTCTCGGATTTTAATTTAAGCAACTGATTTGGGGTCTTGCGTTTCTTCATCTGTGGATAGAGGGACTCATCCCAGTTGTGTAATCCATCCAGGAGCTAATGTACTCTCTATGTTCCAAATCATGTAACAGATTATCTGTTTTAGCTTTAAACAGGAGTGAATCAGTTTCTCCATAATACACCCGAACTTGTCCCATTCCCGGCCATTGGTGCTTACACACATTGTGATAAAACTCCAACATGAGTTTTTTCAAAATTTCTAAAATGGCACTTCCAGCGACAATGTTTTTACTTAAAAACTACTTTTCACTTTTTTCTATGCAAAAGGACCATATTGAAGTCTATGATCATGAATGATGTAAAGTTTGGATCCGCAGTGACTTTGGCACACTCTTTTGGGTTGGTTACAACGTCACAAAGACTCCTGTTGCGCACACTCTCACATATTTTACCAAAGGCTGAATTTAAATAAGTTTAAACATTTCTTTTTCCACCTTTGTTTTTTCTTGAGAGCGTTTGTTGACAAAACTGTCAACAAACGTCTTCATATAAGGTTTTTGATCAGACTGAAGGGCTCTATGAATCTCTGCGACATCGAAACCGTTGGCCAGCCTCCACCGCAAAAGAACGTGGTGTACAACAATATTCCGCTTCGGCTTAAGGTCTACACTAAGCTTTAGTTTTGAAGGTGTCCATTGCATACCCATATTTTCTACCAAAGATAAATTGTAGGGACTCAAAGACTCCCTAGGCACCGGTCTATTAACGCAAGGGAAAACAAAGTCTTTTACCGAGTCATGAAGTTCCAGAGGTATTTCACCGTAAATTTCGAAAAAACTTCCTTGTGGTCCATTCTCCTCAACAGTTTGAATGTTGGGGATATATGGAGCAGAAGGATCGTCAAGAAAAATAAAAGCGATGAAGTAATTGAAGTAATTGTCGTGTATGAAGTAATCCATACACGAAAAATAAAAATGAGACATTGCTGACGGATAAATGGAATTCATATCCAAGAAAACGGCGTTTGACTTTTCACCGGTGCGTTGTCCTGTCGAGTTGGTTTCAAGGATACAATCCCCGTGGAAAGCATACCCTCTCCTCATGGATCCCTCTACAAACAGGTGCTGATCCACTTCGGTGATCTGTCCTATTTCAGCTTCAATAATTTTAAGAATTAAATCCAACACCAGATGAGAAGTGGAAAAATCATATCCCAAATACAACCCAAATTCTTCATGAATTTTGTCCGTGTTTTTACAGACAATATCCAACAACGTCAAAACATCACTTGCCGTGTACATTTAAGAATAATCCCACCTAATTGCACACCCTCCCTTTACCCAAACCCTTTTGGCAAACTCAAAATCGGCAGGAGTGCATTGACAATCGTGAAGGGAATCATAAAACTCTGCGATGAGCGGAAATTTTTCCTCACTTAGCTTCGAGGCGGAGCTGTAGTACTCGTACGTGTATATGCCCTTACACGTTAATAAATCATATAGTTCTTCATCTGGAAAGTGCTGTTTAAGGAGGGGGAAACTATTAAAATCATCGCTTTTCTGTACTTGACTGAATTGATCCAGAGATTTGGGGAAAAAATTAAAGGAATCAAGGAAACGTATTTTAGTCAAGTACACTTTACCATAATCAATTGCTTGCCATTTAAATTCAAAGACCAGCAACTTTTCAGATGATTTCGGTATGATGTTATAAGAAAAAGAACCATCTACCCATGCGCCATCTGTAACTTCACCTTTCTGCAATCTTGCCAACGCTGGTAATATCAATTTCAAATTGTAGTTGGAATTGTGTATGTAAACCGGTAAAAAGTATTAATTTTTAACATTTAAATTACACGATTTATACGCAACCCCCGAAAGATACTTTCTCTTCATGAAATATCTTGCCATAAATGAGCATGGTACCGGGCTTTCGCATCTCCCTAATCAAATTTCTTTTAAAAAACCCAACAAATGTCTAGATTTTTATTAGCCAACTCGTCTTCTGGTGATAGATTCATTGGATAATGTGTATGGCACAGCGGTTGAATTGCCTCATTTGCTGTTTTAATAAGAGCAACCATAGCTGTGCCAACATATCCTCCTCTCCCAACGTCTCAACAAAATCTACCAATTGCATGATATTACTTGAATCTCTTCGTGCCTGGGCAAAAGAGATTGCAATGGCTTCATGCTCCAGAACCCTATTCAAATTTGACGGATCGTACACATCCGTGAGCGCAGCCTCAATGCTTAACGACACCTTGTTGTTCTGCAACAGCGTGTTCTTAAAGCTCTTGGACCACAAGGTGGCATTGTTCCCTGAAACCGTTTCCACAGACTGGTACCCACGACGCTTGCAGTGTTTCAAATGATTTTTTAATTTCAATTATGTGTGGAATCTTGATAGACACATTGGACAGTAATGACGGGAAGTGTACCCTTTACCCTCACTTAAAACCCAACTAATATGGGGGATAGAAGAGAAATGTTCGATTGACTCAGGATCTTTGGCAGGGTCATAGAGCAGCTATACCCAGTTTTTCACTGATTCAATGGACGAGGCCCTTACGGAATAAAATACCCCCTTTTTATCACTAAGTTCCCCTTCTTCATATTCCTCGTCAAACTTTAAAACTGTAGCCCCAATCTTGAAATGTGCATTTGCCTTTCAAAAATATCAATCCCCTTGAGTGTAATTGGATAATGACAAGTTAAACAATTAAAATCTTCTTTGGGAAATTCGGATTCCTCCCCACCGCCATTAACTTCCCAATCGTCCAACGTTGTCTTACTAACAGTATTTTTCTTGAGGGGCTTATGACCCACCACAATGACGGAATATTTGAAACACTCCAAGCCGTGTCAAAACGAAAGTGTTGTGCAACTCTACACCCCTTTAAATTTGCATTATATTTTGTAAAGTTACCTTTCCCTGCCCCGCGTCTTAAAACAAATTTCCTTTTAAATTTAGTAATATTAACCTCTAATTTTCTGTATATACAACCGATAACCCATTCTCGTTTTCACTATACCCCTCTATCCTATTAAAAATTTCACCCACCGAATCCGAAAACACACCCCCAAAACTATACAAGTCTGGGTGAAGCGTCTGCATTATTTTCTGCACATGATGCTCGTGCAACTCGAACGAACTTGCATTTGAAAATGATTTTAAGCATAATGGATGCTCTAATACTGTCCCGTCCACCCACCTCCGGCATATGGTTTTAGAGAAATGCCTGAATCATGCTTACATAGGAGTGTGCTGTGTCTATAGGATCAGTGTGAATATTACCACTTGTTAGGGAATTGAACGGGTCACCGAACTCAGCCGTATAAACATGAATATTACGCAAAGTGGTATCAGCTAAATACAAGTTAGGCAATACAGGGGGTGAACCAGGACCACTTTGCTCCCCTAAATCACTTTCCATGGCGGGTGTTGTCTCGACCTCACTGGGTGGCAATTTTTCGACCCATTCATAATCTATATCAAGGCCTAAACCCCGCACAAAGGCATCTAAATTAAACTCAGTGGGAGCTACATTATCTGGACTCACCCCCACACTTAACCTCCCTCATGTTCACTAGTCTCCGGGGCCTCCTGCATGTTCATAAGAGACTCTATATCCTCAGAGAGGTTTTAGGTCCCAGGTGTAGGTAGTGTGTAAACCTAGAAGAATAATAAGAGCATACTAGCTCACTGGAACAAATTGCCCTATGAAAAAGAGAGAATGAGTATAGGAGCCTTACTACTCCCCGGAATGTATTGTTGTATTACGAAAGGGTACCACGAGTCCTTGAACTCATAGAACCCATACTACTCGCCGGAATACATCATTTTATTATGACACATAGAAGGGTACCATGACCTCTCGAAGTAAAAAATACTATACTGCTCGTTGAAATGCATCATTGTATTATGGGACATAGACGGGTATTGTGAGCCCTTGAACTCATAAATACCATAGTACTCGTTGGAATGCATCATTGTATTATGAGGCATTGAGGGGTATCTTCGGTACTCTAACCTCCTTTGCCCACACTATTGATAAACCCCGTAGGATGTATTTAAAAAAAATTGCCATGGAAAACTTACCGAGCGGGGACTTGCCTCTGGTGATTTGGCAATAAAGGTGTCAGCCCATGGCATTAATGCCTCGATGGCTTCCTCTAGGGTTGCGGGTCTACCCCCAGTGAATTGAGCCATGAGCCGTTCGATCTCAGCCTAGAAAAAGGAAAACATAAATTATAGGTATAAATGGAGCCAACAGGAGGGGGAGATAGATGACTCCCTCCAACAATTAGCGACCAGGCACTTAAAAGGTGAAAAAATGAAATTATATTTAGATATCTCAGAGGGGCAGAGTCGTTTAAAACTAGAAGGGATGCAGTATGGAACCTGAAAAGTCAAAAGTAGGTACTTAAAGGAGCGAAAAAGACAAAACTAGAGAATAAAAAGTCTTTCAAGACCTGAAAAGACTCTGTAGACTAGACAGACTAGAAAAGAAAAGACTAGACTAGAAAAGTGAAAGGCCAGGAAAACTTTTTTTGTCTTCGACAAACAGAAATTAGCGAAAAGATAACATTATTAGTTTGGAAAAATAAGAAAAAAGCGCCTTCAGTAGGCAAAGAATAAAAAAGACATCAATATTAAGTTGAAAAATTAGCGAAAAGGTGGAGTTTTTAGGTTGAAAATTCCATTCAGAGCTTGGCAAGTTGAAAAAAACAAGCTTATTGTAGTTATTTATGAGGGGTTTGAGTCTTTTACAAGTATGGGGTAAAGGGGCATATAACTTGAACCTTTGTATATTCTAGTGAACAGAAATTAGTGATAAAAATTATCGAAAAGACTGGAAAACTTTTTAATGTCTTCGACAAACAAAACTTAGAAAAAAGATAACATTATTAGTTTGGAAAAATAAGTAAAAAAATTCCTTTAGTAGGCAGAGAATAAAAAGACTAATTAGCGAAAAGATGATTGTATTAGGTTGAACAAAATGTGTACATCTTTAAATACTGGTGCATGGGCGTGGGCCCTGGATGACCCTGGCAGCGCATAATAATTGGTGACGTTAGGACCTTTCACATCCGGTGCTTGCGCTGGCCAGCAACTGACTGAGCGGGTTTATGCAGCCGGTGCAGCAAGTTGACCAGGCAGCTTGGCAGCTCACTGGCTGGGATCTGGGGCAGGCAGCGTGGCAGCTCGATAGCTGGAAACTTCAGCAGGCAGCGTGGTAGCTAGATGTGTTGGAGCTTGGGCAGAAGGTGCAGATCTGGATGGGTCAGCCATCTCCAACCGTTGAACGGGAGTAGCATCATTGCCTCTAGCCCTCTTGTTGGGAGGAGGGAGGGCTGGAAAATCCTTAAAAAGAAAACGAAATTTGGTTTTTCATGAAGTAACTCTACCCACCTTAATGGAATCTCCCATACATGAGAAAAATGCGCCCAATTTCAAAATTCGATGCGCAACTTCTTTGCTCTAAGAGGAACTTTCTTAACCATAGTAAGGCTGAAAAATAGGAGTGGTAAATATCATAGATCGCTTTTTACTATAATATAGTGATAAATGTTTTATACAAGTGTGTTCAGAACATACCCTCCCCCTTCTTTATCATTGTCAGAAACCATCCATTTCTTGCTTAACTTTACATATTTTAAGCTTTTTAAAATGCTATTATTCATCTAAAGAGCAGATAAATAAGTCTCTCCCCCTTTTCCTGAAAATTTTGATAAGTTTAATTTTGAAAAAACATTATTTATTGGAAGTATAGTTTTACTACAAAACTCACGTAAGGTATCGTTTAGGTGCCGGATAGACTCCCCATAACCCAGGACTGATGACATAAACAAAGCTAAGAGGACTAGAATTCAGATTATCAAATACTAGGTAATAGCACTCGAGCTATAAACATGTTCACCATTGCCTGCTTTATACACAGGTATTAACAAAAAATTAGTATTATTCGTCTAGGGCTTGGATAAAATCTCGAGCTCAAAATATCTTCTGAGCTGCAAGTATTTAGACCCTCTAGCTAAACTAGAATATGCGAGGAATTAATGTTTTTCTTACACGCCGCATGCTCCTGTTAGAGCCCCCTCTTTACACGCAATTCCAGCCCTAAAATAAGACTAATCATGTAAAAATTTATTCGCTCCCAATAAATTTATTATTAGTCACGGACCCACGATAAAGAAAGATCGCTAAAAATAGTTACCAGGCTTCAACGAGCTGAAGAAGGTTTGCATATAGAATCTAGGGCAGAAACAAGCGCTGAAAACAAATATTTGGTCGCGCATCCAAAATTCCTTGTGCCAATGGCAAAAAGGGCGTATCTGCAGAAAGAGGAAGAAAACAAAGATTGGTTTATATTTTTACTCTTGGGATTTTTTGAGCATTTTGTCTTGTAGAATATCTCTCCATGAGTGCAATTTCAGATCCAATTCCACTAATGAGGGATTTCAAGAGTAGAGGGGGAGTATTATCTCTCTACTCCACTTTTTACATTTACCTTGCTTTAATTTGCGCTTGCAAGCACTAAGAATTTACGAGTTCTTCAACTGATCAACAATAGCGTGAAATAGCTATACTCTGTGCAATACAACGCGTTTTTGGAAGTTCTCTGTAATCCCCCCACACTAACTCCCCCGATGTGACCTAGAACTTTCCACGCTCGGACACCCTTTTTGCGCTACACTTATGCACCAAGTGGAAATTTCACGGGAGCGCCACCTAGCAATGCGATCTCATTACACGAACGTCAATATCATCACTCTGCTGATAATCGAAGATTTTAAAGCCAACAAAGGACTGCCTAATTGTTAAGTGAATAGCTGACATTTGGTTTTTGCTGCAGGTTCACTACACAGGTAAGGATTCCAGTACTTTGTATGCGTTCATCCTGCAGGAGAGTTGTGTGTTAGACTGTTGCTGTGTAAAACATACAGACTTTTTCAACTAGTGATAACTTAGCAACCAGCTTCCAACTGGTAAAGGTGCAGATTAGTTGGCCCTGATAAAAACAACTTATTTCTAAATGTTTATTATTTAGCCTAGTCAATTGGGCTGTAAAGTTGCACAGATAACTTGGTCACTTTTTATATTTGACTAGGTCATTATTGAAATAGCCAAGAAATAGACCTATCCTACCTTTCCATTTAGAATTTCATCCTGGAATCCAAATATAACATTCATTTCCGCTGTAAATTCTTTTGATCGAGTTACAAAAATTCTTCAGAATTTCTTTGTTTTCTCTTATAGAACACCATTTTGTTGACTGTGGATGCATGGACATTTCCATTTTGTGGACGCGTGAAAATTCCATTAACATCGCTGAGATTTCGTTTGAACCAGAACGATTGTCGTGCAAGATCGCCTTGCTTGCAATTTCGGCTGGGGGATTTTTCCGATTAGAGAACTCAATAACTAAAAAAAAATTGCAACAGAAATGAATGTTATATCTGGATTCAGGATGAAATTCTAATTCTAAAGATAAGACTAATATTTAACTATCTCAATAATCTTAAATTCAATCTCAAATTACATTTGCCAGTGACAAGGTGGGGGTGTTCCCAAGAAAAAAAGAAGAAAAAATTGGAGTGATGCAGGATGAAGAGACAGAAATTCGTAAAAAAAACACAACTTTTACTTTCATGGGGATACTCCTATGCTCAAAATATCAGTATAGCTGAGAATAGATACTACCTGCTCTTTTGCAAAGAGATCCTTTTGTAAGATAGACTTGTAAGAGATGAAATATCTACAAATAATTAGTGTGGTAGACAGCTAGCCTCCCCTCCTTCCATCTCTGCTTTTCTCTCATGTGCTATAAAATTCGTTCTTAAACCAGTCCACTTTTCTAACTTTTTAGGAGATCGAAAAAATATATGGCCCGATTCGGCTGCTCTATTTTCTATCTTGCAGCAGCGGAACTGTGCGAGTGTAAGCCTTAAATTTTTATGGCAATTCTGCTCAGTTGCTGTGCACTTATGGTACTGAACTTACAGAGTTGAAAGGTGTGGGGCAAACAGAGCTAGATGCCAGTCACTAAAAAAAGCATAAGTTTGTTTACTTGATCACCAGTTAAGATTTTAAGATGCAAAGTTTTTATTTGGGCCTGCTTTAACACTTAAACCTGATGACTGTCTGAACCACTTGGTTTGCCTAGAGCAAACGGGTACTGCTTTTCATTGCCTGACACATTTCTGTTCGCCATTTCTGGAGTTCAGAAACGGCAAACAGTTCAGACTGTGTTCTGGTTGAAGGGCTACAACAGGCCTTTCGGCATAGTTTAAAACCATTGAAGAGGCCTACAAAACTCAAATTAGAAAGTGAAATATGAATCTTACCTCATTTGCAACATATAGTGGGGAAAATAGTGAAGTGGCACAATGCTAGCTGTGATTTTTGTTCACATCTTCTTCTCTCTCTCTCTTTTTTTGCTTCTCCTTTTCGACAGCTTTCTGCTGTCTGTATCCAAGTATTCACAATTTGTTGCTCTAACAGTTCTATATTTTTTCAGATGGAGGCTATTGTCAGTAAAAGACTAAAATTTGTTTCAAGTCCTAAGAGAAGAAAAAGATTTGATTTTGCTATATGCATTTTTTGCCAGAGCAAGACGTTTGAAGCAGTTCATGCAGTTTCAGGATTAGCTAAGATTCAGACATTGTTAAAGAATACTTCCTTTCATGTCAAATTTAAGCAAGTTGCTTCTGAAGCGGAAAGTGAAGGTTTCTTTCTAGACAAACCGAAATGGCACCCCTCATGTCAGAAGAAAACGTCCAGAGAATTCCCATGTGAAAAACTGGAACCAGGTACTGTCAGTGACAAAAGAAGAAATACCATATCTAGTGAAAATGGTTGTTTTGATTACAAACTCCATTGTTTGTTTTGTGGAAAACCTGGTAGCCAGAAGAGGAGAGGTGACAATTTAAGGTCTCTCTTAGCCACAAGTGCCTTTAAAAATATTGTTTAAAAAGCAGAGGAGCTTGCTGCTGAAGAGCCATACGTCTTTCATCAATACAACGACGTTGATCTTGAAACCAAAAGAAACCAAAAGAGGTAAAAGTGGCTCTGCATGTTGCCTTTTGTTTCCGAAACGGCGTTGAAAGAGTGACTGTTTGTGCTAATGATACTGATGTAGTAATGATACTAGTGGACGAATTCCCTCGTCTCCTTAACATTTTTCCTGGGGAGAATGTTGTGCCTCAACTCCTCGTGAAGTTTCCAAATTATTATTTCCCCATTGATCTTTTTTCCAGACAACGGAAAAGCAAATGTTGAACTCCCTGGTGTTCATTCTCAGCATTCCGGGGTTTGACACAACGAGTTAGTTTTTCTCCAAAGGAAAACGAACATTCTTAGTGTCCGTCAAGAAGAGCAATCTGTATATGGAGATTCAGTGTGCAATACAGAAGTTGAGGGGTGAAACCTTCATGGAAGCCGGTTGCTTCCAAGATGCTTCCGATTGGTTCCAAGCCTTCATGCTCTCCTTCCAAGATGTTGCAAGAAAGGTGATAATCAGCGTTTATGGAAGGGATCCTAATCAGTTTTCCCTCAGTGATTTACGAGTACACTTGTACCCTCGTAAGAAGGAGCTGAAAGCGTTTTCTCCTACAGAGGGGGCGTTTGTAGAACATTGTAAGCGTTCTTACTATCAGCTTGCAATCTGGAATGCCTCATTGATTGCAAGAACATGTCTGCCAAGCCCCTTGAGGTATGAATGGCAATTCTCTGGACAGTATGTTGTTCCTGTTGTTTCGAGTGCTTCCTCGCTTCCGTCGGAATATTCACAACTCTTTTTTGAGTGTAGGAAAAAGTGCACCAAGAACTGTAAATGCAATCCTCGATTTTGTGATGTTTTGTGTGCTTGTGCCGAAAAGTGTGATAATTCGCCCGAAAATGTATAACACATGCCAAATTTGTGGTCATTTTCTTTAGATTCTTTTTCTTTCTCTTTTTTTCATTAAAAGCTGTATTTCTGCAGCTAATTTCTTTTATTTTAGACGTACTTCTGTCCAGGCTAGGATTCAATATCTGTGCACTATAATTTATTCCAAGTGGCTTGTGGTTTGACGCCACTAACAGAATGGAGTTGTAAAGGTGTTGTCACCTTCCTCTGCAGCCCCAATTGTTCTGTTCCTCCCCCTTTGAACAAAGCTCTAATGCAACCACAGGAAAGTTGGTTTCTGGTGTCACCACTTAGGTATGTTTTAATAATGTGCAGTTAGGAAGCTAGATCTGAGTGCGCTCATCATTTTTTTTCCTTTTCTCTCTCGGTACCTTGTTCTGTTTCACATTCTAAGTTCAAACCTCTCATCTAGGTCGGAGAACAGAAAATATATATGACGACGTCATCAATTATGCAAATTACGTGATATCTCCTTTGGCGCACAAAATTTTCGTTGTGCTCGCCTATATTCGTTTTCAGCAACCAATTCTGCCCCTGATAAATTCCTCAAACCTTCTTCAGCTCGGTGAAGCCTGTGATGTTAGAACTTCGTTGTCCCTCACTATATGTGACAATTTTGCAGAAAATAATCGAGAAAATAGCTTCCTTTAACTATTTGTTTTTTCAAGAAAACCCGAAACAGTAGAATTAGCGAGAAATAATAACTAGGTTGATTGAAAATGGATCGTCACCCGTAAGGTATGTTAATTGAAAGCAAGGCAGTCCCTTCCGTGCGAGATTAATTGTTTACATAACTTAATTTTCTACATTGAGCATATTCACAACAGATGCCAATTTTAGACAAGCGGGGTCGCGATACATTTGATTTTGTTCCTAGGTTTCAATGCATGAGGGATAGAAGATTGCAGAAAAGCACTATTTTTTTAGTAAATGAATAATTGCTTTGAAAGGATTAATTGTCATCGAATGGGGGTGGGGGGTTGGGTTTTTACACGGTAAAAAGAGGGTATTATAAGATTTAAAACGAGTGTAAACAAAGCGGTGTGTGTGTGTGTGGGGGAGGGGGGGGGGTTGAAGGGGGGGGGGGTAGAGGAAATACCAGAGAAAGTGACCTACTTCTTGGTATGAAGGTGAATTATCCACTATTTTTATATAGGTGTGTTGTCTTCAATAGGTTATATAAGACTGATGCTGTTTCGTCCTTCTCTTGAGTATTTATAAAATTTCTAGAACACACAGGGACCTTATAGTCTCGAAGAGAAGACCTGCACTCCTGGAAAGCTGCCTAGACTCCTACATAGGGAAAACAATAGGGGGAAATAAAACACCTTTTTTCCAGGAAAGCCGTCTAGACTCCAACATGGAAAAAACATCTGGGAATTTCACCTAGAAACATGTTTAGACAATATTTTCCTATAAAATGGCCGTCTAAGGTTTTTAAAAGAAAAACATCGTGGGGGAATTAAAAACAACTGAATTCCAGGACAGCCGTCTAGACATGTATATGGGAAAAACGTCTGGGAATTATGCCTAGAAACAGGGCGTGCTCGGAATCTTGCCAGCTGACCGCGCTGCACAGGTGCGAGAGACTCCCTTTACTATTCCCTAATATTTGAGCTTGTGTATTATCCCGACTATATTCCAAGTAATTATATTGAAACACCCAGGACTCTTGCCTAGAAACAAAATTGCGGCACCTGGTCACCAAAAGAGGGATGCGCAGTTAAATCTTCTTCTTGCGCTGTTGAACTATTGGTAGAAAGGAGAAGTTCCTAGGGATGTCATGGGAACTGAAACCATCCCACTACTGGGGGAGGGGGTTTGTGGGAGTAGGTTACATGGGAGGATCTTTCCATGGAAGAGTTTTTCATGGCTGAAGTGAATTTTCGATGAAGGGAGCGCCAGATTTCCCAGCATTATTAAAAAAACGACCAGAAATTAAAATGAAAAAAAGTGTTCAACTGAAAAGTAAGGAGCAATATTAAAAGTTGAAACGAACAGAAAATATTATGTATATGAAGCTCTACTCGATAGCTCGCTCTTACGCTAAAGTTTTTTTTTTTTTTAACTTTTAAAAGAGGTTATTATTGTAATTAAACAGCCTTTGTGATTCTGGAGCCAGTCTTAAATAACGGGAATGAAAATCAAACTCTGGTTGTTATAAGTTTTTTATTAGTGCGAATTTCGTTTTAATTATTCATGTATGGTGAGCAATCTTCAAAACCAGTGTTAATTCAAAAACATTCAGAAATTTAATAAAAAAAACAAGTTTCTTTTAACTGAAAGTAAGGAGCAACATTAAAACTTAAAAAGAACAGGAATTATTCTGTATATGAAAGTGGCTGTCCCCTCCTCAGTGCTCCGCTCTTTGCGCTAAAGTTTGACTCTTTCTCACAACTCTACTTTTCACAACAATGAAAAACTTTACCGTAAAGAGCGGGGGGTTGAGAAGGGACAGCCTTTTTCATATACGGAATAATTTATGTTCGTTTTAAGTTTTAATATCACTTATTACTTTCAGTTAAAAAAAAACCTGTTTTTTATTTAATTTCTCAATGAGAGTCGTGTTTACGTAGGGCAAGTGTAACGATAAATAGAATGAAGCACTTCAATAATGCCAACGATTAAATTCACATTAAGTCCCTCTTATAGTGTTTTGGTTCTCGTTTGGACCTCGTTCTGATTCGCACAACATCACATAAAATTAATACATATTATATTCCAGAAACAAAATTGATCGGTGGCCACATTGCAGTCAAGCGGACGGGGGGAAGAATAATGTAGATACATTTTCTTGTAAAGCAGGTTTTTATTGTACTATAAGTGTAAGAAAATTGTTCAATCATACACGACTTGTATTTAAAGTGTTAACCATAGAGTAAAGAATGCTGGAATGAATGTCAAACCATAGAGTAAACAATGCTTTACTCTATGGTTTGATTAAGACTCTTTAAATATGAAATAATTACGTGAGCGCCGTGGCGTAGCAAGGTCTTGTGGTACCCGGGGTGGAATTTCAACTTGTCACCCCCCAACAAACATTTAAACTTTGTTGAGTCATATTCGTTTATAATGAAAACATAAAATTAACAAAAGTTATTTGAAGTGTTTAAATGAAGGAGGGAAAGAAAAACTAAATTACCTGCTGTATAACATTGGTATGTAAGTAGAGATGCCTCATGAGCTCGTGTCACCCACCCCTGCTGCCACATACAACTTTTTTACATAGTTTAATGGGGGCAGTGTCAATGACCTCTTTCTCCAAGGTCTCTTTCTCCAGGTGTGTTTTTGGCCAAGTGTCCGCTATGGGAGAATGTTATGATCTAGGAAAGAGTATTTGTTGTTTTTGGCCAAGTGCCTGGGAAGAATGTTATGATCCAGAAATAGTATTTCTTGTTGTTGCTCGATGCAAAAATGTTATGATCCAGGAAAGAGTTTGTTGTTTTTGGCACGCTAGGGGAGAATGTTATGATCCAGGAATAGTATTTGTTTCCGGGCAAAGTTTAATAATGTCTGACAGGTACTGTCAATCATTAATCAAATTGTTTCCAGGCGAAGTTTAATAATGTCTGACAGGTGATGTCAAGATTGATTGATATATCACGAAATGGGAATTAATTTGTTGTTTCTAAGGGGAATTATTGATTCAAGAAAGGGGAATTAATTTATTGTTTCTAAGGAGAAGGTGGGGAAGAGATATATTGATTGCGTAATCGAAGGGAGAGAATTCCCGAGAAATTGATTACATAATCGGTAGAACCCTATAAGGAGCTCGTGAGGGGAATCCATTTATGTGCATAGAATGACGTAATCGACTAGGACAGTTGGATTTCTGAGAAATTGATTACATAATCGGTAGAACCCTATCAGAAGGTCATGACGGGGGTCCATATATGGGCATACAATGACGTAATCGACTAAGACAATTGGATTTCTGAGAAATTGATTACATAATCGGTAGAACCCTATCAGGAGGTCCTGACGGGAACTAGTTCCTTTCTTAATGTCCATCCTAAACCCATTTTCCAACTTGAAGTACTTATCTTTTTCACCCACAACTATACTTTACAGCTTTTTGGATACCCCAACACCAAGAAATACTTTTCAAAAGGCATTTCAGAGCAAGTTACTTTCTTTATGTCCCTCCTAAACCCATTTTCCAACTTGAAGTACTTATCTTTTTCACCCACACCTTAGTTATAGGTAAGAGTTTTAAGTTTTACCTTAGAGTCCTAGCTTAGAGTTTTTGTTTGAGTTCTAGTTTGGTTTAGTTTTAGTTAAAAGTTTAGAGTTTTTAGCTTAGAGTCTTAGCTTAGAGTTTTGTTAGAGTTCTAGTTTAGTTTAGTTTAGTTAAGAGTTTAGAGTTTTTAGCTTAGAGTCTTAGCTTAGAGTTTTATTCAGAGTTTTAGTTTAGTTTTAGTTAAGAGTTTAGAGTCTTAGCTTAGAGTTTTTGTTAGAGTTCTAGTTTAGTTTAGTTTTAGTTAAGAGTTTGGTGTTTTACCTTAGAGTCTTAGCTTAGAGTTTTAGTTAGAGTTCTAGTTTAGTTTAATTTTAGTTAAGAGTTTGACGTTTTATCTTTGAGTTTTTGTTAGGGTTCTAGTTTATTTTAGTTTTAGTTAATAGTTTAGAGTTTTAGCTTAGAGTCTTAGCTTAGAGTTTTTGTTAGAGTTGAAGTTTAGTTTAGTAATAACTAAGAGTTTAGAGTTTTAGCTTAGAGTCTTAGCTTAGAGTTTTTGTTAGAGTTGATAGTTTAGTTTAGTAATAAGTTAAGAGTTTAGAGTTTTATAGCTTAGAGTCTTAGCTTAGAGTTTTTGTTAGTTCAGTTTAGTTTAGTTTTAGTTAAGAGTTTAGAGTTTTTAGCTTAGAGTCCTAGCTTAGAGTTTTTGTTAGAGTTCTAGTTTGGTTTAGTTTTAGTTAAAAGTTTAGAGTTTTAGCTTAGAGTCTTAGCTTAGAGTTTTTGTTAGAGTTCTAGTTTAGTTTAGTTTTAGTTAAGAGTTTAGAGTTTTTAGCTTAGAGTCTTAGCTTAGAGTTTTATTCAGAGTTTTAGTTTAGTTTTAGTTAAGAGTTTAGAGTCTTAGCTTAGAGTTTTTGTTAGAGTTCTAGTTTAGTTTAGTTTTAGTTAAGAGTTTGGTGTTTTACCTTAGAGTCTTAGCTTAGAGTTTTAGTTAGAGTTCTAGTTTAGTTTAATTTTAGTTAAGAGTTTGACGTTTTATCTTTGAGTTTTTGTTAGGGTTCTAGTTTATTTTAGTTTTAGTTAATAGTTTAGAGTTTTAGCTTAGAGTCTTAGCTTAGAGTTTTTGTTAGAGTTGAAGTTTAGTTTAGTAATAATTAAGAGTTTAGAGTTTTAGCTTAGAGTCTTAGCTTAGAGTTTTTGTTAGAGTTCTAGTTTAGTTTAGATAAAGTTAAGAGTTTGGAGTTTTACCTTAGAGACTTAGCTTAGAGTTTTAGTTTAGTTTTAGTTAAGAGTTTAGAGTTTTTTAGCTTAGAATCTTAGCTTAGAGTTTTTGTTAGAGTTCTAGTTTAGTTTAATTTTAGTTAAGAGTTTGATTTTTCACCTTTGAGTTTCAGTTAGAGTTCTAGTTTAGTTTAATTTTAGTTAAGAGTTTGACGTTTTATCTTTGAGTTTTTGTTAGAGTTCTAGTTTATTTTAGTTTTAGTTAATAGTTTAGAGTTTTAGTTTAGAGTCTTAGCTTAGAGTTTTTTGTTAGAGTTGAAGTTTAGTTTAGTAATAATTAAGAGTTTAGAGTTTTAGCTTAGAGTCTTAGCTTAGAGTTTTTGTTAGAGTTCTAGTTTAGTTTAGATAAAGTTAAGAGTTTAGAGTTTTTGTTAGAGTTCTAGTTTAGTTTAGTTTTAGTTAAGAGTTTGGTGTTTTACCTTAGAGTCTTAGCTTAGAGTTTTAGTTAGAGTTCTAGTTTAGTTTAATTTTACTTAAGAGTTTGACGTTTTATCTTTGAGTTTTTGTTAGGGTTCTAGTTTATTTTAGTTTTAGTTAATAGTTTAGAGTTTTAGCTTAGAGTCTTAGCTTAGAGTTTTTGTTAGAGTTGAAGTTTAGTTTAGTAATAATTAAGAGTTTAGAGTTTTAGCTTAGAGTCTTAGCTTAGAGTTTTTGTTAGAGTTCTAGTTTAGTTTAGATAAAGTTAAGAGTTTGGAGTTCTACCTTAGAGACTTAGCTTAGAGTTTTAGTTTAGTTTTAGTTAAGAGTTTAGAGTTTTTTAGCTTAGAATCTTAGCTTAGAGTTTTTGTTAGAGTTCTAGTTTAGTTTAATTTTAGTTAAGAGTTTGATTTTTCACCTTTGAGTTTCAGTTAGAGTTCTAGTTTAGTTTAATTTTAGTTAAGAGTTTGACGTTTTATCTTTGAGTTTTTGTTAGAGTTCTAGTTTATTTTAGTTTTAGTTAATAGTTTAGAGTTTTAGCTTAGAGTCTTAGCTTAGAGTTTTTGTTAGAGTTGAAGTTTAGTTTAGTAATAATTAAGAGTTTAGAGTTTTAGCTTAGAGTCTTAGCTTAGAGTTTTTGTTAGAGTTCTAGTTTAGTTTAGATAAAGTTAAGAGTTTAGAGTTTTTGTTAGAGTTCTAGTTTGGTTTAGTTTTAGTTAAAAGTTTAGAGTTTTTCAGCTTAGAGTTTTTGTTAGTTCCAGTTTAGTTTAGTTTTAGTTAAGAGTTTAGAGTTTTTAGCTTAGAGTCCTAGCTTAGAGTTTTTGTTAGAGTTCTAGTTTGGTTTAGTTTTAGTTAAAAGTTTAGAGTTTTTTAGCTTAGAGTCTTAGCTTAGAGTTTTTGTTAGAGTTCTAGTTTAGTTTAGTTTTAGTTAAGAGTTTAGAGTTTTTAGCTTAGAGTCTTAGCTTAGAGTTTTATTCAGAGTTTTAGTTTAGTTTAGTTTTAGTTAAGAGTTTAGAGTCTTAGCTTAGAGTTTTTGTTAGAGTTCTAGTTTAGTTTAGTTTTAGTTAAGAGTTTGGTGTTTTACCTTAGAGTCTTAGCTTAGAGTTTTAGTTAGAGTTCTAGTTTAGTTTAATTTTAGTTAAGAGTTTGACGTTTTATCTTTGAGTTTTTGTTAGGGTTCTAGTTTATTTTAGTTTTAGTTAATAGTTTAGAGTTTTAGCTTAGAGTCTTAGCTTAGAGTTTTTGTTAGAGTTGAAGTTTAGTTTAGTAATAATTAAGAGTTTTAGCTTAGAGTCTTAGCTTAGAGTTTTTGTTAGAGTTCTAGTTTAGTTTAGATAAAGTTAAGAGTTTGGAGTTTTACCTTAGAGACTTAGCTTAGAGTTTTAGCTAGAGTTTTAGTTTAGTTTAGTTTTAGTTAAGAGTTTAGAGTTTTAGCATAGAGTCTTACCTTAGAGTTTCGTTAGAGTTCTAGTTTAGTTTAGTTTTAGTTAAGAGTTTAGAGTTTTAGCTTAGAGTCTTAGCTTATTGTTTTTGTTGAAGTTCTAGTTTAGTTTGGTTTTAGTTAAGAGTTTAGAGTTTTAGCTTAGAGTCTTGGCTTAGAGTTTTTGTTAAAGTTGAAGTTTAGTTTAGTAATAGTTAAGAGTTTAGAGTTTTAGCATAGAGTCTTAGCTTAGAGTTTTTGTTAGAGTTCTAGTTTAGTTTAGATATAGTTAAGAGTTTGGAGTTTTACCTTAGAGACTTAGCTTAGAGTTTTAGTTTAGTTTTAGTTAAGAGTTTAGAGTTTTTTAGCTTAGAGTCTTAGCTTAGAGTTTTTGTTAGAGTTCTAGTTTAGTTTAGTTTTAATTAAGAGTTTAGAGTTTTTAGCTTAGAGTTTAGAGTTTTAACATAGAGCCTTAGCTTAGAGTTTTAGTTAGAGTTGAAGTTTAGTTTAGTTACAGTTAAGAATTTAGAGTTTTAGCTTAGAATCATAGCTTAGAGTTTTACTTAAAGTTGTAGTTTAGTTAAGTTTTAAATAAGAGTTTCGAGTTTTAGCTTAGAGTCTTACCTTAGAGTTTCGTTAGAGTTCTAGTTTAGTTTAGTTTTAGTTAAGAGTTTAGAGTTTTACCTTAAAGTCTTAGTTAGAGTTTTAGTTAGAGTTCTAGTTTAGTTTAGTTATAGTTAAGAATTTAGAGTTTTAGCTTAGAGTCATAGCTTAGAGTTTTGGTTACAGTTATAGTTTAGTAAAGTTATAGTAAAGAGTTTAGAGTTTTACCTTAGAGTCATAGCTTAGAGTTTTAGTGAGAGTTCTAACCATAGCATAACCATAAAATTCCACAAAATTGCATAGAAATACCATAACCATAGGTTAGATTAGGTTAGGTTAGAGGTTAGGTTTCTCCACGTTTAAGTTAGGTTAGATTAGGTTAGCTTATCATGAGCGCTCATGATAAGCTAACCTAATCTAACCTAACTTAAACGTGGAGAAACCTAAAACTCTAAACTCTTAAGTAAAACTAAACTAAACTAAAACTCTAAGCTAAGTCTCGAGGGTAAAACTCCAAACTCTTAACTATAACTAAACTAAACTAGAACTCTAACAAAAACTCTAAGCTAAGACTCTAAGCTAAAACTCTAAACTCTTAACTAAAACTAAACTAAAACTCTAAACTCTTAACTAAAACTAAACTAAACTAGAACTCTAATTAAAACTCTAAGTCTAAGGTAAAACCCTAAACTCCTAACTATTACTAAACTAAACTAGAACTCTAAGACAAACTATAAGCTAAGACTCTAAGCTAAAACTCGAAACTCTTAACTAGAAGTAAACTAAACTAGAACACTAACAGAAACTCTAAGCTAAGACTCTAAGCTAAAAACTCGAGACTCTTAACTATAACTAAACTAAACTAGAACTCTGACACAAACTATAAGCTAAGACTCTAAGCTAAAACTCTTAATTATTACTAAACTAAACTTCAACTCTAACAAAAAATCTAAGCTAAGACTCTAAGCTAAAACTCTAAACTATTAACTAAAACTAAAATAAACTAGAACCCTAACAAAAACTCAAAGATAAAACGTCAAACTCTTAACTAAAATTAAACTAAACTAGAACTCTAACTAAAACTCTAAGCTAAGACTCTAAGGTAAAACACCAAACTCTTAACTAAAACTAAACTAAACTAGAACTCTAACAAAAACTCTAAGCTAAGACTCTAAACTCTTAACTAAAACTAAACTAAACTAAAACTCTGAATAAAACTCTAAGCTAAGACTCTAAGCTAAAAACTCTAAACTCTTAACTAAAACTAAACTAAACTAGAACTCTAACAAAAACTCTAAGTAACTAAGACTCTAAGCTGAAAAACTCTAAACTTTTAACTAAAACTAAACCAAACTAGAACTCTAACAAAAACTCTAAACTCTTAACTTTATCTAAACTAAACTAGAACTCTAACAAAAACTCTAAGCTAAGACTCTAAGCTAAAACTCTAAACTCTTAATTATTACTAAACTAAACTTCAACTCTAACAAAAACTCTAAGCTAAGACTCTAAGCTAAAACTCTAAACTATTAACTAAAACTAAAATAAACTAGAACTCTAACAAAAACTCAAAGATAAAACGTCAAACTCTTAACTAAAATTAAACTAAACTAGAACTCTAACTGAAACTCAAAGGTGAAAAATCAAACTCTTAACTAAAATTAAACTAAACTAGAACTCTAACAAAAACTCTAAGCTAAGATTCTAAGCTAAAAAACTCTAAACTCTTAACTACAACTAAACTAAAACTCTAAGCTAAGTCTCTAAGGTAGAACTCCAAACTGTTAACTTTATCTAAACTAAACTAGAACTCTAACAAAAACTCTAAGCTAAGACTCTAAGCTAAAACTCTAAACTCTTAATTATTACTAAACTAAACTTCAACTCTAACAAAAACTCTAAGCTAAGACTCTAAGCTAAAACTCTAAACTATTAACTAAAACTAAAATAAACTAGAACCCTAACAAAAACTCAAAGATAAAACGTCAAACTCTTAAGTAAAATTAAACTAAACTAGAACTCTAACTAAAACTCTAAGCTAAGACTCTAAGGTAAAACACCAAACTCTTAACTAAAACTAAACTAAACTAGAACTCTAACAAAAACTCTAAACTCTTAACTTTATCTAAACTAAACTAGAACTCTAACAAAAACTCTAAGCTAAGACTCTAAGCTAAAACTCTAAACTCTTAATTATTACTAAACTAAACTTCAACTCTAACAAAAACTCTAAGCTAAGACTCTAAGCTAAAACTCTAAACTATTAACTAAAACTAAAATAAACTAGAACTCTAACAAAAACTCAAAGATAAAACGTCAAACTCTTAACTAAAATTAAACTAAACTAGAACTCTAACTGAAACTCAAAGGTGAAAAATCAAACTCTTAACTAAAATTAAACTAAACTAGAACTCTAACAAAAACTCTAAGCTAAGATTCTAAGCTAAAAAACTCTAAACTCTTAACTAAAACTAAACTAAAACTCTAAGCTAAGTCTCTAAGGTAAAACTCCAAACTCTTAACTTTATCTAAACTAAACTAGAACTCTAACAAAAACTCTAAGCTAAGACTCTAAGCTAAAACTCTAAACTCTTAATTATTACTAAACTAAACTTCAACTCTAACAAAAACTCTAAGCTAAGACTCTAAGCTAAAACTCTAAACTATTAACTAAAACTAAAATAAACTAGAACCCTAACAAAAACTCAAAGATAAAACGTCAAACTCTTAACTAAAATTAAACTAAACTAGAACTCTAACTAAAACTCTAAGCTAAGACTCTAAGGTAAAACACCAAACTCTTAACTAAAACTAAACTAAACTAGAACTCTAACAAAAACTCTAAGCTAAGACTCTAAACTCTTAACTAAAACTAAACTAAAACTCTGAATAAAACTCTAAGCTAAGACTCTAAGCTAAAAACTCTAAACTCTTAACTAAAACTAAACTAAACTAGAACTCTAACAAAAACTCTAAGCTAAGACTCTAAGCTAAAAACTCTAAACTTTTAACTAAAACTAAACCAAACTAGAACTCTAACAAAAACTCTAAGCTAGGACTCTAAGCTAAAAACTCTAAACTCTTAACTAAAACTAAACTAAACTGGAACTAACAAAAACTCTAAGCTAAGACTCTAAGCTATAAAACTCTAAACTTTTAACTAAAACTAAACCAAACTAGAACTCAAACAAAAACTCTAAGCTAGGACTCTAAGGTAAAACTTAAAACTCTTACCTATAACTAAGGTGTGGGTGAAAAAGATAAGTACTTCAAGTTAGAAAATGGGTTTAGGAGGGACATAAAGAAAGTAACTTGCTCTGAAATGCCTTTTGAAAAGTATTTCTTGGTGTTGGGGTATCCAAAGAGCTGTAAAGTATAGTTGTGGGTGAAAAAGATAAGTACTTCAAGTTGAAAAATGGGTTTAGGATTGACATTAAGAAAGGAACTTGTTCCCGTCAGGACCTCCTGATAGGGTTCTACCGATTATGTAATCAATTTCTCAGAAATCCAATTGTCTTAGTCGATTACGTCATTCTATGCCCATATATGGACCCCCGTCATGACCTTCTGATAGGGTTCTACCGATTATGTAATCAATTTCTCAGAAATCCAACTGTCCTAGTCGATTACGTCATTCTATGCCCATAAATGGATTCCCGTCACGAGCTCCTTATAGGGTTCTACCGATTATGTAATCAATTTCTCGGGAATTCTCTCCCTTCGATTACGCAATCAATATATCTCTTCCCCACCTTCCCCTTAGAAACAACAAATTAATTCCCCTTTCTTGAATCAATAATTCCCCTTAGAAACAACAAATTAATTCCCATTTCGTGATATATCAATCAATCTTGACATCACCTGTCAGACATTATTAAACTTCGCCTGGAAACAATTTGATTAATGATTGACAGTACCTGTCAGACATTATTAAACTTTGCCCGGAAACAAATACTATTTCTGGATCATAACATTCTCCCCTAGCGTGCAAAAACAAAAACTCTTTCCTGGATCATAACATTTGCATCGAGCAACAACAACAAATACTATTTCTGGATCATAACATTCTTCCCAGGCACTTGGCCAAAAACAACAAATACTCTTTCCTAGATCATAACATTCTCCCATAGCGGACACTTGGCCAAAAACACACCTGGAGAAAGAGACCTTGGAGAAAGAGGTCATTGACACTGTCCCCATTAAACTATGTAAAAAAGTTGTAGGTGGCAGCAGGGGTGGGTGACACGAGCTCATGAGGCATCTCTACTTATGTAAACATTTTATTATAAATAACTTACATAAATTTAAGCAAAATCAAAATTTTTATACATATTAACATTATTATTGCAATATCAAACAACACCATTTTATTTCGTGGCTTACATTAAGTATTGCTAAAATGAGCAGGGGCTTTTATTATAAACGTTTTAAGAGAAAATACGAAAGAATAGAAAGAATAGCTCTAGCTTTCGTGTTTTACTATAGGCCTGTCTATGTTTTTTTGTACTTTGACTTCAAACACCAAGGTGATTGAATGATATATATATATATATATATATATATATATATATATATATATATATATATATATATATATGTATATATATATATATATATATATATATATATATATATATATATATATATATATATTATCTGCACGAATTTAACAAATATATTTTATTTAAAACCCATGTTTTCATTCAGAACCTCTTCTTTCTAACTTTGTTTTCTGCAAACTTAGAAATAGCCTCATCAATATTTATCTTTTTTTTTGCTCAGTGGCAGATCCAGGGGAGGGGCGAGGGCGGCTCGCGTGCTCCTAGCGTAGTCTAAAGTAGTGTAATTTACTTAATTAACGCAAGTTTGCGTTAATTAAACTTGCTCCTAACGCAAGTTTATCGGATCAACCTATTTTGCCCCCCCCCCCCCCCCAAAAAAAAAAAATCCTGGATCCGCCCTTGTATTTGCTACATTGTTTTCAATAGATAGCATAGCTAAGTTTGGCTCATAGTAGATCTGAAATAAATTTAATAAGCTTGATTTTAGAAAAACTCCTCTCGCAAGAAGCAAAAGAGACACACAATGTCAGGTAAAACCTTAATGCTAAAGTTAGATTAGAAATAGAGTTTGGAAGTTTATATTCAACTATAAACTGCAGTAGCCTCAAAGAACTCCACTTCAAAGCCAATTCTTCTGGAACGTTTGCCGCTTGTAAAAACCTCTCCAGACGTGGGATTTCATTTAACATTTCTCCTGAAGATATTTCTTTGTAATTCTCATCTAAACATAAGCTTTTCTTTGAGCAAAAATTATTTTTATATATAAAAAGTGTATTTTCAGAAAAAATATGCCAAGAAATTTGAAAACTACCAAGTAGCATTGCTACTTTGCTACCCCACTTTTTGCACGGCGGAACCAAATCAATCATAAATCTTTTATCATCAATCATAAATCATAAATCAATAATCAATCTTTTAGACCAATTTTTGTCACCCCTTCAAGCCTGGCACCCGGGACGATCTCCCCGCACTCCCTTCCTACGCTACTAAGTGAGCGCAAAGAGGTCACAGCACAATTTTTAGTTATGATTTGTCTGGAAAAGGGAGGGAACACGCTGCGGCAGTGTGACGTCACAAATTCCACCTGTACCTAAACAAACCTCTAACTTATAATGCCATGTAATACTTGTCACCTTAAATGAGTTTTGACGGTTAATTTAACAGTTAAATATGCCTCATACCAATATGTACCCGTTTAGACATCGGTACATACACACATTGTGCAAATTATTTACTTTCTGAACAAAATATACTTAGTTTACAATGGTTCTAGGCGTTTACTCCCCCCCCTGGCGATTACTCCCCCCGGAAAATACCTGAGAATCCCCCCCCCCCCGCGGAAAGTACTCCCAGAAAATCCCCCCGCGGAAAGTACCCCCAGAAAATGCCCCCGCGGAAAATACCCTTCCGCAGATAATACCCCCCGGAAAATACCCCCCCCCCCGCGGAAAATATACCCGGTAAACACTCCCCGGAAAATTTCACCCCCCCCCCTCCCCCGTGGAAAATAAGGTTTTCCAAATTTGAGAATTTTATTTGAGTTTTATTTTTTTAATTTCCATAGGGGGAAGGAATTTTGGTACTTGTGTAATATGCGCCACTTACTCAAGTTTACGCTGTGTAAAACTCGAGAACTAACCGGTTTCTTCATTAGTTTTTTTTTTCAGCTTAGCGCGAGACAAGACAAAGACAAGTGACAGAATATATGGGAAATATATAATTTTGGCTATATATTTTCACCTAAGGAGAGGGGGGGGGTTAAGTATTTTGACAGTTTGAAGTCAGAAAACAATTCTTTTTAGGTATATGACCACTAAAAAGTTACAGAAGAGTAGTGAGGTATCTGGGAATCTTGTTAACTAAAAAAAAAAAAAAATAATCCCAGTATAAAGCAAATGTAATGCTTCATTTAAATGTTTTTTCCAAGTGTCAAGTGTTTTTTTTTTTCAATGACCTTTTTTCCAAATATTAAGTACTATTATTAGGTTAATGTATTGTTTCATTTAAGTGTTTTATGATGATTGCTGGTCAAAGTTTATGTTATTTTTGCCTTTCATTTATGTTATTTTGCTGTGTTCATGGCCGTATATTTGGCTCTAAAATACATTTATCTATCTATCTGTCTAATATGCAGAATAATTGTACCAAACAAATTTTGCAGACCCGCTATACCCTCCCCCTCATGTGTAAATCTATAGCCCAAATTTATTTCTAAAGTAACGAAGAAACTAACGAAAAAAACGGTGTGTTTCTCGAATTTTACACAGCGTAAACTTGAGTGAGTGGCACATAATATTTTCTACGGGGGGTATTTTCCGGGGGATATTTACCGGGAGTATTTTCCGCGGGGGTATTTTCCAGGGGGGGGGGGTAAACGCCGGCCACCCATCATATGAACGTGCTGTTGACCTGCGCTTACCTCCCCCCAAGAAAATACCCCCCCCCCCCAGAAATACCCCCCCCCCGTGGAAAATACCCTTGTCTCTTATAATACCCCCCAGAAAATACATCCACACTGAAGGGAATTTATAGCCAAAAATTTACTCCCCTTTGAAAATTCCCCCAGACATCCCCCCTATAGAAAACGCTCCTGCTAAAAAATATGAAAAAATGTTTAATAATGTGAAATTGATATCTACACCCTTATGATTTCTGGGAATATTTCTGGTCTACGCTGTTGTTGAAAAAGCAAAAAGTGACATTACATTCCAAAATGAGCAGATTTTATTCCGTATAGGAGGGAGACTGCCCCTTCCTCATCCACATCTCTGCCTCATGGTCACAAGAACTCTTCTGTTGTATGGCACCCCTAGCCTATAACTATCACAGCCATAAAAACTAGCCTAGATTTGTTAGTCAGCAGACAGTTTATGAAACTTATGAAGGGGGCAGGGAGCTGGGAGGCAGACTGTAACCGATGATTGATTGTTAGCGGGAAGTTTCTGGTTTTGACTATGAATATTAGGGCGGTACCAATTTGATACTTCCCAGCCTTTCCACTTCGGAAATTGCACACTGAACCTCATTTGTTGGACCATGTGTAACTTCGTGATGGCTTTATGAAGGTGAATTCATAATATTAAAAACAAGTAGATACGACAATGAACTCCCAAATAAAGCCTTAAAAACTCTAAGATTCTCATCGGCCCACTAGCGATGATGAAAAAAAACAGATGAAGGGATGAAAGAACATATAAGTCCCTCCCACCCAAAAGTGATTTTTCCTGTTTTTAAAACTCAAAATAAAAAATTTGTTTTCTTCCAGCGTCGGGGTGGGATAGGGAGGTTATTTCACCTCGAAAATAAAAAGAGAAAAACTTAGATTTTATGACAATTGGAAACAATTTGACAGTTATCTGGAACTTTTAAAACTCCTGTGAAAAACAGTTCATTGACCCTAATTACATACAGGTGGTTAATTGATGCATGGCAATAAATTTGAAAACAATTCTGGAAATTTTACATCAAACAATATCAGCATGTCGTCCAATGAGGTTGATACGAAGAGTTATTCTGACTGTCTACTGCTTTGAGTGCTATCTATTGTAGGGTTATAAGCAGAAGAGAGGCCGCACCCCCCTCTTCCCGAGGAATCATAGATATCCCAAAATTTCATACGTTACTTATTTTACTTATCAGTTAACTGCAATTGCATGCACAAATATGGTGTACAGCAGAAGATAAACAATTGGGCTCTGCTAACGATTTGCTTTCTATGACGTTTTTTCTTGATCATTAATTTAACAAAAACTCTCCGAAAAGAAATTTTTTAAAGAAAAGTAAAGGCCATATCAAGCTTATGATCAGAAGAAATAGAAACTGACAATACTTGACTTACTTGACATAAGACTCCTTTCGAGGGTTCGGCGTAGAGAACGACGAGACCAGGGGCCTCCAGGTTGATAGACGCAGTTGCAAATATCCTGGGGTAGGCCTGCAGTTCTCAATATCAGCCAGAGTGAACGGCGATCTACAGAATCAAAGGCAGCCTTAAGGTCCACGAATGTGATTTTTGATTTTTGTGTGATTTTGTGACGCTTTTTGGTAAATTTCTCGCCTCTTCTCAATCAACTGGCGAATAGTGAAAATTTGCTCCGTCGTCGACCTTCCGAGCATGAAATCGGCGGGCTGGACTCTTCTCTTTCTACGCAGAAAGGTGAATTCGATTGGGAACATTTGAGGAAAAGAGGATTGGGGAGAGGGGGTAGTTACCATCGATTATCTTTGACTCTTAAAAAGGGAACTAGAAGTTTGAATTTATTACCATTTTAGTCCCCTCCGAATTTTATACGACCATCTCTTCCATATAACCTTATACACCCCCCGGGTACAAGTTGCAACCCTTAGTTTCCCCAAGCTCAGGGGGTCGTGTTTACCCCGAAGTTTTTGTTATTTTATTGTTGAGGTGTTCCAAAGAAAATGGCTGTCTTAAATCCATCGGATACACTTAAGGAAACGAGGGTGTAGGGGGGATTAGATGCCCTCCGATCACTTTTTACTCTCAAAAAGGTAACTGGAACGTTCAATTTCCAATCAAATGAACTACTTATGAGCTTTATACGACCGACCACTCCTTACATAAGAGCCTTATATGCCTTCGGGGCATAACTTAAAACACTTACCACTCGGCTCTGGGGCGTTGTGTTGACCCTGGAGTTTTTTTTATCTGATGTTCGAACTATTTTCAATAAAAATAACCATCTCAAAATTTTTATTGGATGAGTTTGGGGGAAAAAAGGTGTGGGGCTAGTTGACACTCCGATTTCTTTTGACTCTTAAAACATGAATTAAATCTTTCAATTTGCAATCAAATGAACCCCTTGTGAATTTTATAAGAGCAGCACTTCCATAAAAACCATATATGCCCCCGGGGCCTAACTCACAACACCTCCCCTGGAGGGTTGTGTTCACTCCGGAGTTTTTGTTATCTAATCCTTGAACCAATATTAAAATTTTTATCGGATACATTCGGGAAAAGAGGCGTGGGGGTTATTTGACCTCTGATCACTTATGACTCCCACAAAGGACACTATAGCTTCCAATTTCCAATTTAATGAGCCCCCTCCGAAGTGTATACGACCCTCCACTTCATATGAAGTGCCTCTGGGAAAACCATTGGAGCCTTATGGACATGAGGTTGGTGGGGGGAGGCTGGTTGCCATCGGATCACTTTTGACTCTTAAAAAGGGTACTGGAACTTTCAATTTCTAATCATTTGAGTTCCCTCCGAAGTTCATACGACTTTCTTTTCTGTAAAAACCTTATATGTCACAGGGTATAAGTTAAAACCCTTCCCTCAGTTTTTTTTGGGGGGTTGGGGTATGTTGACCTGAAGTTTTGTCATATGATCACTGGACTATTTCAAAGAAAATTGTTATCTCAAAATTTTGATCGGATACATTTGGGAAAAAGAGGGGGGTATATGCCCACCGATCGCTTTTGATGTCACTTATACAGGTAAATCAACAGGCAACATCAGAGATTACTCTGATGTTAGTAACTTTGATGTTAACACGGCAATCCCTTACATAAAACCTTATCTGGGCATAGGGCATAAGTAGAAATGACCCTAAAGGTCCGAACCCTCACCCCTGCTGCCACCTACAACTTTTTTTAACACCAAATATGTGCATAGCCTCCCTAGGGAGAACACGTGGTTAATGGGGTCAATGACCTAAATTTCCAAAGGTGTCGATGTTGTTGATGTTGTAAGTGCACGCTCTCAGCGAATTTCAAGGTCGATGTTGTTGTTGTTGTTGTAAGTGCACGCTCTCAGCGAATGTCAAGGTCGACGTTGTTGTTGTTGCAAGTGCACGCTCTCAGCGAATGTCAAGGTCGGTGTTGTTGTTGTTGTTTTGGGCACGCTCTCAGCGAATGTCATGGTGTCCAGAAATAGGAAACATCATTTGTTGTTGTATTGGGCAAGTGCATGCTCGAGGTGAATGTTATGCCGTCCAGGAATTTGGAACACCTGTGCTGTCGACCTCAATTCCCCTATCGTGAATCAATGATTCCCCTTAGAAACAACAAATTAATTCCCCTTTCTTGACAGATCAATCAACCAATGACATCATCTGTCAGACTTTAAAATTTTCGCCTAGAAACGATTCTCCAGGAATAGATCCAAGTCATTAATGTCTTTGCCTCGGAAACAACTCTACTGGTCGAACTCCAAAAGATATTAATAACCAAACGCCATGGAAACAATTCTCAAAGAAACATCTTAGCGATGAATTGTTTTAGCGTGGGAATCAGGTTTCTTAGTAATTTGAAATGTGTCAGCGCAGAGATGCCAAAAACAAAAGGAACACGCTGAAATTACGTTTAGGGAATATTTGGGCGAAACCTTTTTAGACAGGTTATGGAATTATTTCGGCGAAACAGTTAGAGACATTTTAAAAGATGATTTAAAAGATGATTTTAGAAGAGGATTTGAGGGTAAAACTCTGTGGTCGTTATAATACACAAGTTCCATTTGAACAGTGTTGTGAGGTCCCCTACCACAACCCCAAAAAGTTCCGATCCCCCCTCCCCAACCCCAAAGGAAGCCCCCGGTCCTCAAAGGTTCTCCGGTTTCCCAAAGGGCCACCGGCGCCCCAAAGGCTCCTGAGCCACCATTTTAATACTTTTTTAAGGCTTTATTATATCTTTTCAGAACAAATTATTATTTTAGGGAATTATTTTCGGCGAAACAGTTAGAGACATTTTAAAAGATGATTTTTGAAGAGATTTTAGAAGAGGATTTGAGGGTGAAACTCTGTGGTCGTTATAATACACATGTTCCATTTGAACAGTGTCGTGAGGTCCTCTATCCCCAACCCAAAGGGTTCTGATCAACCTACCACAACCCCGAAGGAAGCCCCTGGTCCTCAAAGGTCCCCCAAGCTCCCAAAGGACCACCCGGCCCTCAAGGCCCCCCCCCCAGACCCTCAAAGGCCCTCCCGGGCCCCGTCTTACGTTGATGTGTGTTGTCTGAAACCTATGACTTGGAGTGTATGGGTTGCTATTTTTGACTTTTCTGAGTTGGATTTCTTAGTCTTTCATAGGTATGTGTTGTCTGAAACTATGATTTGGGATGGATGGTTTGCTATTTTTGACTTTTCTGAGCTGGATTTCTTACCCTTTCATAGGTGTGTGTTGTCAGAAAATTATGATTTGGGATGTGTAGTTTGCAAGTTGGACTTTTCAGAGCTAGGATTCTTAGTCTCTCATAGGCGTTTGCTGTCTGAAACCTATAGTTTGGGATGAGTAGTTTGCTATTTTTGACTTTTATGAGCTAGGCTTCCTAGCCTTGCATAGGTGTGTGTTGTCAGAAACTTATGATTTGGGATATGTAAATTACTATTTTTGACTTTTCTGAGCTAGATTTATTAGCCTTTCATAGGTGTTTGTTGTCTGAAACCTTTAGTTTGGGATGAGTAGTTTGCTTTTGGACTTTTCAGAGCTGGATTTCTTAGCCTTTCGTAGGTGTGTGTTGACTGAAACTTATGATTTGGGATGGTTAATTTGCTATTTACGGCTTTTATTAGCTAGGTTTCTTAGCCTTTCATAGGTGTGTCTTGTCAGAAAATTATGATTTGGGATGTGTAGTTTGCTATTTGGACTTTCCAGAGCTAGGATTCTTAGTCCCTCATAGGTGTTTGTTGTCTGAAACCTATAGTTTGGGATGAGTAGTTTGCTATTTTTGACTTTTCTGAGCTGGATTTCTTACCCTTTCATAGGTATGTGTTGTCAGAAAATTATGATTTGGGATGTGTAGTTTTCTAGTTGGACTTTTCAGAGCTAGGATTCTTAGTCTCTCATAGGCGTTTGTTGTCTGAAACTTATAGTTTGGGATGAATAGTTTGCTATTTCAGGCTTTTATGAGCTAGGTTTCCTAGTATTTCGTAGGTGTGTGTTGTCTGAAACTTATGATTTGGGATGTGTAAATTACTATTTCGGGCTTTTCTGAGCTAGATTTCTTAGTCTTTCGTTGGTGTGTGTTGTCTGAAACCTATGATTTGGGATGGGTGGATTGCTATTTTTGACTTTTCTGAGCTGGACTTCTTAGCCGTTCATAGGTGTGTGTTGTCTGAAACTTATGATTTCAGATGGTTAATTTGCTATTTCCGGCTTTTATTAGCTAGGTTTCTTAGCCTTTCATAGGTGTGTGTTGTCAGAAAATTATGATTTGGGATGTGTAGTTTGCTATTTGGACTTTTCAGAGCTAGGATTCTTAGTCCCTCATAGGTGTTTGTTGTCTGAAACCTATAGTTTGGGATGAGTAGTTTGCTATTTCAGGCTTTTATGAGCTAGGTTTCCTAGTATTTCGTAGGTGTTTGTTGTCTGAAACTTATGATTCGGGATATGTAAATTACTATTTCGGGCTTTTCTAAGCTAGATTTCTTAGTCTTTCGTTGGTGTGTGTTGTCTGAAACCTATGATTTGGGATGTGTGGGTTGCTATTTTTGACTTTTCTGAGCTGGATTTCTTAGCCTTCCATAGGTGTGTGTTGACTGAAACCTGTGATTTGGGATGAGTGGTTTGCTATTTTTTTGGACTTTTCTGAGCTGGATTTCTTAGCCTTTCATAGGTGTGTGTTGACTGAAACCTATGATTTGTGATGAGTGGTGTGCTATTTTTGACTTTTCTGAGCTAAGGTTTCATAGTATTTCGTAGGTGTATGTTGTCAGAAAATTATGATTTGGAATGTATAGTTTGCTTTTTGGACTTTTCAGAGCTAGGATTCTTAGTCTCTCATAGGCGTTTGTTGTCTGAAACTTCTAGTTTGGGATGAATAGTTTGCTATTTCAGGCTTTTCTGAGCTAAGGTTTCATAGTATTTCGTAGGTGAATGTTGTCTGAGACTTATGATTTGGGATATGTAAATTACTATTTCGGGCTTTTCTAAGCTAGATTTCTTAGTCTTTCGTTGATGTGTGTTGTCTGAAACCTATGATTTGGGATGGATGGATTGCTATTTTTGACTTTTCTGAGCTGGATTTCTTAGCCTTTCATAGGTGTGTGTTGTCTGAAACCTATGATTTGGGATGGTTAATTTGCTATTTTTGACTTTTCTGTGCTAGGTTTCTTAGCCGTTCATAGGTGTGTGCGTCAGAAAATTACGATTTGGGATTTGTAGTTTGCTTTTTGGACTTTTCAGAGCTAGGATTCATAGTCCCTCATAGGTGTTTGTTGTCTGAAACCTATAGTTTGGGATGAGTAGTTTGCTATTTCAGGCTTTTCTGAGCTAAGGTTTCTTAGTATTTCATAGGTGTGTGTTGTCTGAAACTTATGATTTGAGGTGTGTAATTTGCTATTTCCGACTTTTCATAACCAGATTTCTTAGTCTTTCGTAGGTGTGTGGTGTCTGAAACCTATGATTTGGGATGTGTGGGTTGCTATTTTTTGACTTTTCAGAGCTGGATTTCTTAGCCTTTCGTAGGTGTGTGTTGACTGAAACCTATGATTTGGGAATGAGTGGTTTGCTATTTTTGACTTTTCTGAGCGAGATTTCTTAGCCTTTCATAGGTGTGTGCTTTCAGAAAATTATGATTTGGGAGGTGTAGTTTGCTTTTGGACTTTTCAGAGCTAGGATTCTTAGTCCCTCATAGATGTTTGTTGTCTGAAACTTCTAGTTTGGGATGAGTAGTTGGCTATTTCAGGTTTTTTCTAAGCTAAGGTTTCTTAGTATTTCGTAGGTGAATGTTATCTGAAACTTATGATTTGGGATATGTAAATTTACTATTTCGGGCTTTTCTGAGTTGGATTTCTTAGTCTTTCATAGGTATGTGTTGTCTGAAACCTATGATTTGGGATGGGTGGTTTGCTATTTTTGTCTTTTCTGAGCTGGATTTCTTACCCTTTCATAGGTGTGTGTTGTCAGAAAATTATGATTTGGGATGTGTAGTTTGTAAGTTGGACTTTTCAGAGCTAGGATTCTTAGTCTCTCATAGACGTTTTTTGTCTGAAACCTATAGTTTGGGATGAATAGTTTGCTATTTCAGGCTTTTATGAGCTAGGTTTCCTAGTATTTCGTAGGTGTGTGTTGTCTGAAACTTATGATTTGGGATATGTAAATTACTATTTCGGGCTTTTCTGAGCTAGATTTCTTAGTCTTTCGTTGATGTGTGTTAACTGAAACCTATGATTTGGGATGTGTGGGTTGCTATTTTTTGACTTTTCTGAGCTGGATTTCTTAGCCTTTCATAGGTGTGTGTTGACTGAAACCTATGATTTGTGATGAGTGGTGTGCTATTTTTGACTTTTCTGAGCTAAGGTTTCATAGTATTTCGTAGGTGTGTGTTGTCAGAAAATTATGATTTGGGATGTGTAGTTTGCTTTTTGGACTTTTCAGAGCTATGATTCTTAGTCTCTCATAGGCGTTTGTTGTCTGAAACTTCTAGTTTGGGATGAATAGTTTGCTATTTCAGGCTTTTCTGAGCTAAGGTTTCCTAGTATTTCGTAGGTGAATGTTGTCTGAAACTTATGATTTGGGATAAGTGTAAATTACTATTTCGGGCTTTTCTAAGCTAGATTTCTTAGTCTTTCGTTGGTGTGTGTTGTCTGTAACCTATGATTTGGGATGAGTGGATTGCTATTTTTGACTTTTCTGAGCTGGATTTCTTAGCCTTTCATAGGTGTCTGTTGTCTGAAACCTATGATTTGGGATGGTTAATTTGCTATTTTTGACTTTTCTGAGCTAGGTTTCTTAGCCTTTCATAGGTGTGTGTTGTCAGAAAATTATGATTTGGGATTTGTAGTTTGCTTTTTGGACTTTTCAGAGCTAGGATTCATAGTCCCTCATAGGTGTTTGTTGTCTGAAACCTATAGTTTGGGATGAGTAGTTTGCTATTTCAGGCTTTTCTGAGCTAAGGTTTCTTAGCATTTCGTAGGTGTGTGTTGTCTGAAACTTATGATTTGAGGTGTGTAATTTGCTATTTCCGACTTTTCATAGCCAGATTTCTTAGTCTTTCGTAGGTGAATGTTGTCTGAAACTTTGGGATATGTAAATTTTTTTAAATTATGTAAATTTGATTTGGGATATGTAAATTACTATTTCGGGCTTTTCAGAGCTGGATTTCTTAGCCTTTCGTAGGGGTGTGTTGACTGAAACCTATTATTTGGGATGGGTGGTTTGCTATTTTTGTCTTTTCTGAGCTGGATTTCTTACCCTTTCATATGTGTGTGCTTTCAGAAAATTATGATTTGGGATGCGTAGTTTGCTTTTTGGACTTTTCAGAGCTAGGATTCTTAGTCCATCATAGGTGTTTGTTGTCTGAAACTTCTAGTTTGGGATGAGTAGTTGACTATTTCAGGCTTTTCTGAGCTAAGATTTCTTAGTATTTCTTAGGTTAATGTTGTCTGAAACTTATGATTTGGGATATGTAAATTACTATTTCGGGCTTTTCTAAGGTAGATTTCTTGTCTTTCGTTGGTGTGTGTTGTCTGAAACCTATGATTTGGGATGTGTGGGTTGCTATTTTTTTGACTTTTCTGAGCTGGATTTCTTAGCCTTTCATAGGTGTGTGTTGACTGAAACCTATGATCTGGGATGAGTGGTTTGCTATTTTTGACTTTTCTGAGCTAGATTTCTTAGCCTTTCATAGGTGTGTGCTGTCAGAAAATTATGATTTGGGATTTTTAGTTTGCTTTTTGGACTTTTCAGAGCTAGGATTCTTAGTCCCTCATAGGTGTTTGTTGTCTGAAACCTACAGTTTGGGATGAGTAGTTGGCTATTTCAGGCTTTTCTGAGCTAAGGTTTCTTAGTATTTCGTAGGTGTGCTTTGTCTGAAACTTATGATTTGAAGTATGTAATTTGCTATTTCCGACATGATCAATTCTATTTCCCAAAATAATATAAAAAGTTTCCACTTCAGTTCAGATTTTTCTCAAAGAGATGAAAAATTTAAAATACTGTTCCAAATTTTTCAATGAAGATAGAAAACTTCAAGTTCTCTTCTGAATTTTACCAAAGAACACAATTCAATTCTAATTTCTCCAGAGAAAATAAAAAGCTTCCACTTCAGTTTTAAGTTCACCAAGACATAAAAAATTTAAAGTTTAGATCAAATTTTTCCGTAGAAGATAGGAAAAGTTATACTATGATTTTTGATTATTTTCCATGAAGATAAAGAGTTTCACTTTAATTCTAAATTTTCTTAAATTCAGTTCCGACTTTTCTCAAAGAGATGAAAAAATTTAAAATACTGTTCCAAATATTTCATAGAAGATAGAAAAGTTGAAGCTCTCTTTTTTGAATTTTACCAAAGAACACAATTCAATTCTAATTTCTTTAGAGAAAATATGAATCTTCCGCTTCAGTTTCAAGTTCACCAAGACATAAAAATATAAAGTTCACTTCTAAATTTTTCCGTAGAAGATAGGAAAAGTTATACTATGATTGTGATTATTTTCCATGAAGAAAAAAAGTTTCACTTTAATTCTAAATTTTCTTAAATTCAATTCCGACCTTTCTCAAAGAGATGAAAAAGTTTAAAGTTCTGTTCCAAATATTTTCCCGGAAGAAGAAAAGTTCAACTTCGATTCTGAATTTTCTCAATGAAAATGAAATAAGTTATTGATCAAATTTTTTTCCCCAAAATAATATAAAAATTTCCACTTCAATTCAGATTTTTTTCTCAAAGAGATGAAGAAATTTAAAGTTCAGTTCCAAATTTTTCATAGAAGATAGGAAAAGTTATACTTTGATCGTGAATATTCAAGTTCTATTCTGAATTTTACCAAAGAACACAATTCAATTCTAATTTCACCAATAAAGATTTAAAGTTCAGTTCTAAATTTTTCCGTAGAAGATAGGAAAAGTTATATTATGATTGTGATTATTTTCCATGAAGATAAAAAGTTTCACTTTAATTATAAATTTTCTTAAATTCAGTTCCGACTTTTCTCAAAGAGATGAAAAAATTAAAGTTCTGTTCCAAATTTTTCATAGAAGATAGGAAAAGTTATACTTTGATTGTGAATATTCTTCATGAAGATATGGAGCTCCACTTTAATTCTGGTTCCACTTTAATTCTGAGTTTTTCTCGAAGAACTGAAAAATATACAAGCTCTCTTCGTAATTTTCTTAGAGAAGAGAAAAAAAAAGTTAGCTCAATTCTGAAATTTACCATTGAAAATGAATAAGCTTTCATTTCAGTTCCTAATTTCTCAAAGACATAAAAAATTTAAAGTTCAATTCTAAATTTTTTCATAGAAGATAGGAATGGCCATACTATGATTGTGATTATTTACCATGAAGATAAAAAGTTTCACTTTATTTCTAATTTTTCTTATAGCAAACTACTAATCCCAAACTATAGGTTTCAGACAAAAACACCTATGAGGGACTATGAATCCTAGCTCTGAAAAGTCCAAAAAGCAAACTACAAATCCCAAATCATAATTTTCTGACAGCACACACCTATGAAAGGCTAAGAAACCTAGCTCAGAAAAGTCAAAAATAGCAAATTAACCATCCCAAATCATAGGTTTCAGACAACAGACACCTATGAAAGGCTATGAAATCCAGCTCAGAAAAGTCAAAAATAGCAATCCACTCATCCCAAATCATAGGTTTCAGACAACACACACCAACGAAAGACTAAGAAATCTAGGTTGGAAAAGCCCGAAAAGTAATTTACATATCCCAAATCATAAGTTTCAGACAACATTCACCTACGAAATACTAGGAAACCTTAGCTCAGAAAAGCCTGAAATAGCAAACTATTCATCCCAAACTAGAAGTTTCAGACAACAAACGCCTATGAGAGACTAAGAATCATAGCTCTGAAAAGTCCAAAAAGCAAACTACACATCCCAAATCATAATTTTCTGACAACACACACCTACGAAATACTATGAAACCGTAGCTCAGAAAAGTCAAAAATAGCACACCACTCATCACAAATCATAGGTTTCAGTCAACACACACCTATGAAAGGCTAATAAATCTGGTTATGAAAAGTCGGACATAGCAAATTACACACCTCAAATCATAAGTTTCAGACAACACACACCTATGAAATACTAATAAACCTTAGCTCAGAAAAGCCTGATACAGCAAACTACTCATCCCAAACTATAGGTTTCAGACAACAAACACCTATGAGGGACTATGAATCCTAGCTCTGAAAAGTCCAAAAAAAAAGCAAACTACAAATCCCAAATCGTAATTTTCTGACACCACACACCCATGAATGGCTAAGAAACCTAGCTCAGAAAAGTCAAAAATAGCAAATTAAACCATCCCAAATCATAGGTTTCAGACAACACACACCAACGAAAGACTAAGAAATCTACAATCAACATTCACCTACGAAATACTAAGAAATCTTAGCTCAGAAAAGCCTGAAATAGCCAACTACCCATCCCAAACTAGAAGTTTCAGACAACAAACATATATGAGGGACTAAGAATCCTAGCTCTGAAAAGTCCAAAAAGCAAACTACACCTCCCAAATCATAATTTTCTGAAAGCACACACCTATGAAAGGCTAAGAAATCTCGCTCAGAAAAGTCAAAAATAGCAAACCACTCATTCCCAAATCATAGGTTTCAGTCAACACACACCTACGAAAGGCTAAGAAATCCAGCTCTGAAAAGTCAAAAAATAGCAACCCACACATCCCAAATCATAGGTTTCAGACACCACACACCTACGAAAGACTGAGAAATCTGGTTATGAAAAGTCGGAAATAGCAAATTACACACCTCAAATCATAAGTTTCAGACAACACACACCTATGAAATACTAAGAAACCTTAGCTCAGAAAAGCCTGAAATAGCAAACTACTCATCCCAAACTATAAGTTTCAGACAACAGACACCTATGAGGGACTATGAATCCTAGCTCTGATAAGTCCAAAAAGCAAACTACAAATCCCAAATCGTAATTTTCTGACAGCACACACCTATGAATGGCTAAGAAAACCTAGCTCAGAAAAGTCAAAAATAGCAAATTAACCATCCCAAATCATAGGTTTCAGACAACACACACCTATGAAAGGCTAAGAAATCCAGCTCAGAAAAGTCAAAAATAGCAATCCATCCATCCCAAATCATAGGTTTCAGCCAACACACACCACGAAAGACTAAGAAATCTAGCTTAGAAAAGCCAAAAATAGTAATTTACATATCCCAAATCATAAGTTTCAGACAACATTCACCTACGAAATACTATGAAACCTTAATTCAGAAAAGCCTGAAATAGCAAACTATTCATCCCAAACTAGAAGTTTCAGACAACAAACGCCCATGAGAGACTAAGAATCCTAGCTCTGAAAAGTCCAAAAAGCAAACTATACATTCCAAATCATAATTTTCTGACAACATACACCTATGAAAGGCTAAGAAATCTAGCTCAGAAAAGTCAAAAATAGCAAACCACTCATCCCAAATCATAGGTTTCAGTCAACACACACCTATGAAAGGCTAAGAAATCCAGCTCAGAAAAGTCAAAAAATAGCAACCCACACATCCCAAATCATAGGTTTCAGACAACACACACCAACGAAAGACTAAGAAATCTAGCTTAGAAAAAGCCCGAAATAGTAATTTACATATCCCAAATCATAAGTTTCAGACAACACACACCTACGAAATACTAGGAAACCTAGCTCATAAAAGCCTGAAATAGCAAACTACTCATCCCAAACTATAGGTTTCAGACAAAAACACCTATGAGGGACTAAGAATCCTAGCTCTGAAAAGTCCAAATAGCAAACTACACATCCCAAATCATAATTTTCTGACAACACACACCTATGAAAGGCTAAGAAACCTAGCTAATAAAAGCCGGAAATAGCAAATTAACCATCTCAAATCATAAGTTTCAGACAACACACACCTATGAACGGCTAAGAAATCCAGCTCAGAAAAGTCAAAAATAGCAATCCACCCATCCCAAATCATAGGTTTCAGACAACACACACCAACGAAAGACTAGGAAATCTAGCTAAGAAAAGCCCGAAATAGTAATTTACATATCCCAAATCATAAGTTTCAGACAACACACACCTACGAAATACTAGGAAACCTAGCTCATAAAAGCCTGAAATAGCAAACTATTCATCCCAAACCATAGGTTTCAGACAACAAACGCCTATGAGAGACTAAGAATCCTAGCTCTGAAAAGTCCAACTAGAAAACTACACATCCCAAATCATAATTTTCTGACAACACATACCTATGAAAGGGTAAGAAATCCAGCTCAGAAAAGTCAAAAATAGCAAACTACTCATCCCAAACTATAGGTTTCCGACAACAAACACTTATGAGGGACTAAGAATCCTAGCTCTGGAAAGTCCAAATAGCAAACTACACATCCCAAATCATAATTTTCTGACAAGACACACCTATGAAAGGCTAAGAAACCTAGCTAATAAAAGCCGGAAATAGCAAATTAACCTTCCCAAATCATAAGTTTCAGTCAACAAACACCTACGAAAGGCTAAGAAATCCAGCTCTGAAAAGTCCAAAAGCAAACTACTCATCCCAAACTAAAGGTTTCAAACAACAAACACCTATGAAAGGCTAAGAAATCTAGCTCAGAAAAGTCAAAAATAGTAATTTACATATCCCAAATCATAAGTTTCTGACAACACACACCTATGAAAGGCTAGGAAGCCTAGCTCAGAAAAGTCAAAAATAGCAAACTACTCATCCCAAACTATAGGTTTCAGACAGCAAACGCCTATGAGAGACTAAGAATCCTAGCTCTGAAAAGTCCAACTTGCAAACTACACATCCCAAATCATAATTTTCTGACAACACACACCTATGAAAGGGTAAGAAATCCAGCTCAGAAAAGTCAAAAATAGCAAACCATCCATCTCAAATCATAGGTTTCAGACAACACATACCTATGAAAGACTAAGAAATCCAACTCAGAAAAGTCAAAAATAGCAACCCATACACTCCAAATCATAGGTTTCAGACAACACACATCAACGTAAGACGGGGCCCGGGGAGGGCCTTTGAGGGTCTGGGGGGGCCCTTGAGGGCCGGGTGGTCCTTTGGGAGCTTGGGGGACCTTTGAGGACCAGGGGCTTCCTTCGGGTTGTGGTAGGGGATCGGAACCCTTTGGGGTTGGGGATAGAGGACCTCACGACACTGTTCAAATGGAACATGTGTATTATAACGACCACAGAGTTTCACCCTCAAATCCTCTTCTAAAATCTCTTCAAAAATCATCTTTTAAAATGTCTCTAACTGTTTCGCCGAAATAATTCCCTAAAATAATAATTTGTTCTGAAAAGATATAATAAAGCCTTAAAAAAGTATTAAAATGGTGGCTCAGGAGCCTTTGGGGCGCCGGTGGCCCTTTGGGAGCCCGGAGAACCTTTGAGGACCGGGGGCTTCCTTTGGGGTTGGGGAGGGGGATCGGAACCCTTTGGGGTTGTGGTTGGGGACCTCACAACACTGTTCAAATGGAACTTGTGTATTATAACGACCACAGAGTTTCACCCTCAAATCCTCTTCTAAAATCATCTTTTAAATCATCTTTTAAAATGTCTCTAACTGTTTCGCCGAAATAATTCCATAACCTGTCTAAAACGGTTTCGCCCAAATAATCCCTAAACGTAATTTCAGTCTGTTTCTTTTGTTTTTTTTGGCATCTCTGCGCTGACACATTTCAAATTACTAAGAAACCTGATTCCCACGCTAAAACAATTCATCGCTAAGATGTTTCTTTGAGAATTGTTTCCATGGCGTTTGGTTATTAATATCTTTTGGAGTTCGACCAGTAGAGTTGTTTCCGAGGCAAAGACATTAATGACTTGGATCTATTCCTGGAGAATCGTTTCTAGGCGAAAATTTTTAAAGTCTGACAGATGATGTCATTGGTTGATTGATCTGTCAAGAAAGGGGAATTAATTTGTTGTTTCTAAGGGGAATTATTGATTCACGATAGGGGAATTGAGGTCGACAGCACACGTGTTCCAAATTCCTGGACGGCATAACATTCGCCTTGAGCATGCACTTGCCCAAAACAACAACAAATGATGTTTCCTATTTCTGGACACCATGACATTCGCTGAGAGCGTGCCCAAAACAACAACAACAACACCGACCTTGACATTCGCTGAGAGCGTGCACTTGCAACAACAACAACATCGATCACCTTGACATTCGCTGAGAGCGTGCACTTACAACAACAACAACAACATCGACCTTGACATTCGCTGAGAGCTTGCACTTACAACATCAGCAACATCGACACCTTTGGAAATTTAGGTCATTGACCCCATTAACCACGTGTTCTCCCTAGGGAGGCTTTGCACATATTTGGTGTTAAAAAAAGTTGTAGGTGGCAGCAGGGGTGAGGGTTCGGACCTTTAGGGTCATTTCTACTGGCATAACTTACAACACTTCCCCCAGCATCTGGAAGGTTCTGTTGACCCCTGGGTGTCTGTTATTTCATTTTTAAACTATTTTGAACAAAATGGCTATATCAAGTTTTAATCAGATGCATTTGGGGAAAAGGGGGCCTTGGGGGGGGGGGAGGAACTAGTTGACTTTCGATCACTTTTGATTCTTAAAAAGGCACTAGAAATTCTGATTTATAATCAAATGAGCCTCCTCCGAATTTTATACTACCATCTCTTCCATAAAAACCTCATATTCCCCCCGGGCATAATTTACAAAACTTGCCCCCCAGGTGCTGGCGGGCTGTGTTATCCCTGGTGTCTTTGTTATATGATCTTTGGTCTATGAAAAACAAAATGGCAATATAAAAATATGGTCAGACACATTTGGCGAAAAGAGGTTAGGTGGGGGAGGGGGGGGGGGGTAACATTTTACTCTTAAAAAGGGAATTAAAACTTTCAATTTCTAATCATTTGAGTCCCCTCCGTGGTTTATACAACCACTTCTTCCATAAGAACTCTATGTGCCCCCAGGGCGTAAGATACAACCCTTCCCCCGGAATCGAGGGGGGGGGTTATGTTGAACCCGAAGTTTTGTAATCTTATTGTTGGAGTATTTAAAAAAAACTGACAAAAAGAGGATATGTGTGTGTGTGGGGGGGGGGGGGGGGGTAGATGCCCTCCGGTCCCCTTTGACTCTTAAAAAGATAACTAGAACTTTAAATTTCCAATTAAATAAGCCCCTTCTGAAGTTCATACGACCTCCCTTTACATTAAAAACCTTATATGCCCTCGGGGCATAACTTAAAAGACTTGCACCGAGGATCTGAGGGTTTGTTTCGACCTTGAAGTTTCTATTTTCTGATGTTTGAACTATTTTTAAGAAAAGCCTATCCCAAAATTTTATCGGATGGGTTTGGGGAAAACAGTGCCTGGGGGGGGGGGGGGGGGTTAGTTACCCTTCAATCTCTTTTGATTATTTACAAGTGAATTAGAACTTTCAATTTCCAATCAAATGATCCCTCTCCGAAGTTTATACGAACATCTAAGAACCTTCTCTAAGAACCATATATGCCCCCAGGGTATAACTTACAACGTCTGCCCCCTGCCCTAAAATTTTAAAGCAACGTGGTATCAAAATAGGCTTTTTGATAAATCACTGTGAGGACTGTAATAACTTGACTCGCTGTAAAAAGTACGAGCAGAAAGCAGAACTCATGCTGCAAAGCAGAACTCATGTACACCTCGCATTCCCGTGAAAAAATCATTTGTTCAGAAGAAAAGATGGATTTCTCCATCCAGCTCAGTTCTGGTCTCAAGGCAGAGTTAGACTAGATCTCTTTGTAAAGTTCAACCAGATATGGATTAAGAGGTTGATGGAGGGGAAAACATACTTCGTTTAAGAAATCTGGCGCGAAAACAAAGGTTCACACGGATAGCTGACTTCTATCCAGCTCCCATCCCCATGGAAGTGAGTCATAGGCACATAGCCTCGTTTTTGGCTTTATGTATGGTCATACAACATCCAAGTGTACGGAATCTCCAGCTTGTTCCTGGTGTATTGGAAACCATATCTGTGAAAATTGCCCCAAGCCCTATTCCAGCCGTCCATTTTGCGTATCTCGTTATAAAAAGAATATTAAATGCGAGCCTCGTAACTCCTTTGAAATTTCTAAATGCCCTGTCACCCGTCAAATTAAAGAGAAGCTGTCTAAAAATATACTATTCTCTCTTAAGTTATTTCATGCATCAAACTCTATAAAATTCCTGCAAATTAATCTCCAACATTCTTTCGTGGCATCGTCACAGTTACAGAAATAGCTAGTAGAATTAAATCCAGACATTGTTTTAAAGAGCCGTATATTAGCCAGTTTGGAAAAATTCATGGTAAACGGATCAGTTCAGAGTTTTCTCCAAGTTTGACGAAGAAAATAAATTCTACAGTGCAGCAGTACTTGTAAAAAAAAAAAAAAACACTCTGAAGTGATTTTCATTACCATCAGTCAATGAATGAATGCGTTATCGCCTCAGTCTATTTCAAAAACCGGCGTCTAACAATAACTTCAGTTTATTGGCCCCCTTCTCAAACTTCCTTAAATAATCATTTTTCTATTATAGACTGCTTAAAATTTTACCCAAATTGTGTCATCGGTGGTGACTTCAATGCAAAGAGCCCGCTTTGGCTATCTAACGCTCCTACGGACGTAAAAGGTAAAGAACTGGAGGACTTCATCTGAAGTTGCTCTTTAATAGTAGGCTATTAATTAAAAAAAAACTTTTTCCACAAAATAAATTTTTAAAAAAAGTAAAGAACTCCATTAAACCAAAAATGTACAAAAATAGAATCAAATAATCTACCAAGCATAAAGCTACAACAAATCAGTATCAATAAATAAATGAAACCCAGAACAAACAGAAATTAAAATACATAACAGAGTCTAACTAAAAACGAGCATAAATTAATATGAGTTTAGTTCTAAGCCCCATGCTTTCTAAAAGCCAGAATATAACTTGTACTTTACTGCAAAAAATTCAAATGAATTTACTGAAAAAAAGTGCCCTGTCAGTTTAATATGCATATGCTGATATTTATTCTTGAAAATCTTAATTAAATTTTGATTTTTTAAAGTTACAAAAGTGAAAGCATTTAACATAATGTTTTCAGTAAAGTAAAAATTAAATTTTGGCTTTTAGAAAGCATGGGTTTTAGAACCCTAGTCATAATAACTTCTGCTCGTTTTGATTTTGATTTTCAGTGTTTGGGGAAATGATGGGCAAGGGGGGTATTTGCCCTCTGATCAGTTTCGATAAATAAAAAGGGCACTAGTTCTCTCAATTTCAAATCGAATAAGCCCTTTTTGAAGCTTCTACGACAAAACTTTCTATAAAAACCTTATATGCCCATAGGGCATAGTTTAGGACCCCTGTCCCGAGGGCTATGGGGGAGGGTTGTCATCCTCAAAGACATAATTTCTAGACCTTTCAACTACGTTCAACAAAATGCCCATATCAAAATGTTGATTGGAAATTTTTGGGGAAATAACGGGCATAGGGCGGGGGTGATTCTCCCTCCGATTACTTTCGACTATTAAAAAGGACAATAGCCCTCTCAATTTTTCAATCTAATGACCCTTTTTTTGAAGTATTTACAACAACAAATTCTATAAAAACTTTATATGCCCCCAGGACATAACTTGCAACCTTTGCCCTGGGGGTTTTTGTGGGTTTGTCATCCTCAAAGACATAATTTTCTGGACCTCTGAACTACGTTTGAACAAAATGGCTATCTCAAAATTTTGATTGAATGTTTTCCGAATAATGGTGGGTGTAAGAGGGGGTTAGTTGTCCTCCAATCACTTTCGACTATTAAAACGAGCACTATCCCTTTCAATTTCCAACCAAATGAGTCCTTTTTGAAGTTTCTACGACAACATTTTCTATATAAACCCTATATGCCCCAGGGCATAACTTACAACCCTTACCCTGAATGTTTGGGGGGGTTGTGAACCTCAAAGACCTAATTTCCAGAACTCTAAGCTACGTGTAACCAAATGATTATGTCAAAATTTTGATTGGATGTGTTTGGGGAAATTGTTGGCGTGAGAGGGGGTTTTGTTGCCCTTCAATCACTTTTGACTATAAAAAAGAGCACTAGCTCTCTCGATTTCCAATCGAATGAGTCCTTTTTGAAGTTTCTACAATACCGCTTTCAGTAAAAACCTTATATGCCCCAGGGTATAACTTACACACCCTTACCCTGGGGGGTTTGGGGGGGGGGCTATTATCCCCAAAGACCTAATGTCCGAAACTTTCAACTGCATTGAAAAAAATGGATATTTAAAAATTTTGATTGTATGTGTTTGGGGAAATGGTGGGCGTGACAAGGGGGGGGGGGTAGTTGCCCTCCAATCAGTTTCGACTATTAAAAAGGGCACTAGACCTTTCAATTTTCAATTGAATGAGCCCTTTTTGAAGTTTTTACAATACCGCTTTCAGTAAAAACCTTATATACCCCCCAGGGCATAACTTACAACCCTTGCCCTGAGGGGCTTGGGGGGCTATTATCCTCAAAGACCTAATGTCCGAAACTTTCAACTGCATTGAAAAAATGGCTTGTTCAAAATTTTGATTGGATGTGTTTGGGGAAAATGGTGGGCGTGAGAGGGGGTTAGCTGCCCTCCAATCACTTTTGACTATTACTTCGATGAGAAGATTTGTTAGTGTTAAGGATAACTTGCTACTTCTGACAGAAAACTTGTTATCATAAAAAAAAAATTATTACTTCCAAACAAAAATTTATTATCTTTGCTGGACAACTTGTTAGTTCAAGCAGAAAACGTATTATCAGTCGCCACGAAACGTTACTTCTAAGAGAAATTTGATAGTGTTAGGTAAAAGTTTGTTAGTATTAAGGAAAAAAGCTGATACTTCAAAGAAAAAAATTGTTAGTGTTATGGAAAACTTGCTACTTCTGGCAGAAAACTTGTTCTCATAACGAAAAAATGTTTACTTGTAAGAAATATTTGGTATCTCTGACAGAAAACATCTTACTTCTAACAGATAACTTGTTATCATTGACGAAAAATTATTATTTTTAGGAGAAATTTTTTAACATTGACAGAAAGGTTGGTGCTATTTGAAAAATTTGTTACTGATAAGAAAATACCTGTTATTTCTAAGAAAGAAATTTATAGTGTTCAAGTAACAGTTTGTTATCATTAAGGAAAAAGTTGTTACTTCGATGGGAAGATTTGTTAGAGTTAAAGAAAATTTTCTAGTTCTGACAGAAAAGTTGTTATCATAAACATAAAATTGTTACTTCTAAGAGATATTTGATAATGATAGGTAAAAGTTTGTTAGTATTAAGGAAAAGGTTGTTATTTCGATGAGAAACTTTGTTAGTGTTAAGGAAAACTTGCTACTTCTGACATGAAACTTGTTATCATAAATGACAAAATTGTTACTTCTAAGAAAGTGTATGTGTGTGTGTGTTTGTATGTTTCAAATGTTCGAAGACGCTTACACTGATGATAACTAATGTCGTAAGGATAGCAGAACGTCATTATTACTTATTGTCAAGAAACATTAAACCCAAGAATGCTTTTTGGACCAGGAAAAAAAAAAATATTCCCTAACGTTCTTACGAAACAACAAGTGAGAAACGAATATGTCTTATCGTTATGAAATATTAAAGCCGAGTAAAGCAGTATATTCCAAGAAACATCATAAGGTACTTATTTACATGATAAAGTCAACCCTAGAACTCCGGACCAAGTCATAGAAATCAAGACCATACTATTGAAATTGTGATCAAAGTGTAGAAATAATGGTCAACTTATATGCAATCATTAGCAAAGCAATCAAACCCTGACAATTTCATAAAAAAACAGAGTAAACTATAGAAATCACGGGTAACCCTAGAATCAAGACCACCGTAGAAATCAATGGCAAAGTGAAGAAATCGCAATCAACCTGAAAAATCAATACCGAGAGAAGGAAACGTTAATAAGTGTTTTAAATACTCTGTGGCGTGAATCGCATTGGAGTAACATGTTCTAGCAATGAAATACAGAGCCCCCACAGATCATGTGAAAAAAAACAAAAGTTGTTTAATTTAGATTCAGAAATTTATTTTCGGAACGAAAACATTGAAAATGTCCTAGGGGGTGAGGCTTGATGTCATGTGGAGGGCTGGTGCCGGTGTGAAACGAGTGAGGCAGCGCCATTCCGCTCTGTTCCATAAGTGTACTTTTTAACGGTTTGGGTATCTATCCTTTTCGCAAGGCGATTTTCAAACCTCTCCCATTAACTCTCCGGAAGATCTTCCAGAAAAAAAAAACAATATACCAAAAAATAGCTAGGAATCATGCCAATATAGAAGAAATAATAGAACGAGTGGAATCTGGGTGGTCTGCTAGGGGTGGGAATCTTGCCAGGGCAGAAATTTTGCCAGGGCGGGAATCATGCCATTTGACCGCTAGAAACAGGGATGATGTGACGTTAGAAGGTTGCCGTAGAAACTTAATGACAATTTCCCTATTATTACTACTTTTAAATTATGTCGAGCAAGACCATTTTTTAACCTCCCTTATCACCTAGCCGAAGTCCAAATTTCGTCCCCCGGAATGAGTAGACACTGATCAAACTCTCCCACAGTGTTTGCGATGGGTGGGAATAAGAATTTCTCCCCTTTGTGCGTTTTGATATTTTTGCTGAAAAATGTGCCCGGGGTTGCGTATGGACTGAGACAAACCGCTTGGTGGACTGTAAAGTCCCTCGAAGGCGGTGTGTGACCGGAGCTGTACCCGTTGCGGACGGAGGCGGGATAACAGTAAATAAACACTTCGAAAATACCACTTGGCGCAACGAGAAAAAAAATACATAAATAAAAAGGGCAGTGTTGAGTTGGCGACCGAAAAAACGGCCCTCTACCACTCCGCAGACGGTTCCCCTCCCCGGAATCCTCTCCCCTCGTCTTTCCTTAAATTACGTATTTTATTCTTCATATTTCTCTAAAACATAGTATTTCGTTAAAGGCTCTCAGAAATACCTCAATTGTGCCTAAAAGTTGCATCTATTATCAAGGCACCCTCTGAAAATGAATGCTAGGTGGGGGTGGAGCCTATTGTTAGGATATTTTTAAATATCAATAAATTCATCTCAATGAAAAAGGGCATTTCCTTCAAGGCTCTTAAAACAATTTAAATCCATCTCTAATATCAATCCCCCTCCCACCTACCCCCCTGGGTTGCATGCTAAGGCCCCCGATTTTCTATAATACACGGTTTATTTTTTTGCGTATATATGATATGGCTTTTTTACCTTTTATTTTTTGTCGTGTTTTTTTAGCTGTCTTTTTTCTAAGTTTTATTGCTTGTCAATTTGTTTTCAATACTAAAACCTTTCATTTACATTGTCTGTGTTTTTAAGATGTATTGTTTTGGACGATTAAGGAGATTACTTAATTAAACATCTCCTTAGTCTGTATTGCTATTAATACCTTGACAGCGATTGTCTCCTGGATCGTAACAAGTTGGGGGAGTAATACGTCATTATAGCCTTTGCCAGAAATGGGGAGTCTTAGCTGTCATGAAATAGGTTAATTTTAGAGATGTGGTTCCAGATACAAAATACTGTGAATAACAGCTTAGTCCTTCCAGTTAAGGCACAATGCCATTGGAGGGAATGAATACTGTGGTAAGAACAAAATAGTCCTTTCAGTTAAGGCACAATGCCATTGGAGGGAAATGACCTTCGAGTCCTGGTATGGTCGAGAACTATAGAAAAAGAAAATAAAAATATAAAAGGTGTTTCGAGCGAAAAATTAAACGCCGAAAAAAGAAAATGTCTTAAGGACTTTGGGTGAAAAATGTCAAAATGGTATTATCTGGCAGTGATGTATGCCCAAGAATTAGTTAACCTTACATAAAGTGTATTCCGCCACTAACTTAATAAAAAAAAAAACACTTTGGGGGTTTTGGGCGAAATAAGTATTACCTGACAATGTTGCACAATAATTACGTAAGATGGGTGCTCTTGTTGCGTTAGAAATGGGGATTCCCCGATGGGTTCCTGACGCAGGGTTACATACCTCTCCGTTTGAAACGGGGTAAGTCGATGACGTCATTGGCGTCCAGAGGGGTACGTCAATGATAGACCCGGGAGCCGCGCCGGCAGATCGACCGAACGGCGCCCGACGAGAAGCCCAATTGACCGCCACCGAGGTGTCTCTACGCCGCCGGCGCGCCACAGGCACGTGAATACCATGTTAACTAAGAGCCATTTTATGACCAAACACCTTATTGGTTATAAATAGATTGTTATGCCTACAAAATTGCAAAAGTCTGTATTCATTACTGTTTTGTTTTTTGTTTTCCTACACCAAATTTACCTAGGCTAGGATACCGTCTATCGCTATTTCTAACGACCTGGGCCTTAAAATCTCCTAGTAAAAACATCATATTTCTACCTGAGACCCTGTCTATTTGCTCCTGTAACGGTAAGTAAAGTTCATCTGAGTGGCCTTTACCTAGGCGCGGTCAAATTCTTTGGCCATGAGTTTGGATATAAATGACCTGATAGAGAGTTAATATTACAGTTCCATAAAGACATTTGATTGACTTACATTGCTTTAAGTCAGAAAAAACGTTTGAACAGTGATTGAAATGCAAACACTTAAGTCTAGCAAGAGAAGTTACAATATGGATTCTGATGTACCATTGGAACAGGTTAGTGATCTATGTTTTTTGTCATATGCTTAGTGGAAGGGGTTGATTTATCGACACACATTTACAATCCCTTTAGGTACCACATTGCAGGTAACTGTATATCATATATAATCTTTCATTCAAAAAACTTCCCTCCCTAGTACTTATTGTTGAGCCTTTTAATTCAATTCATGAAATGCTTTTGAACCTGGACTTTAAGGGGAAAGTAAAGAGCAATATTAAAACTAAAAGTACATAGACATTGCCTTTGAATGGTTTTCGATTTTTAGCCCTTGAGGCAAATCTTACTTTTTTTTTACTGAGCATTTTATTTTTTTTTTGGGGGGGGGGGAGCTTGGAATTTTTTTTTTTGAAAAAGTCAATGCTAATACATTGTTCTTAGGAATACATATTGACACAAACCCTCGCATATCATCTTATGAATTAACAAGTAAATGAAATCGGTAGTAAGCTATTAACAAGTCCAACCGTGCCCATGAATTTTGAGCTATTTGTCTGATGCAGGAAGCGAACGTGAGGCTTGAGATTTCCTACGATAAAAGAATGATGTTCAAGCCATCTGAACCAACATGTCAATGATATTATTATTTTTCTTAGAAATACATTCTAAGCAATAGGTCTCAAGCATTTGGTATACCATGGATTGTATGTGTTTTTGTATCATTTATCATCTTTGGTTTTAAGAAACTTCCCTCCCTACTAGTTGTTTTTGAACCTTTTAATTCAATTCGTAAATATGTTTGAACCTGGACCTTCGGGGGAAGGTAAAGAGCAAAAGCAAAACTAAAAAGTGCGTAAACACTGCCTTTGAATGGTTTGCGAGCTTAGCCCTTGGAGGCTTACCTATTTTTTATTTTGAACATTTTTTTAACTGAAATTTTTCAAACGTTTTTTTTCATGTCTTAAAATGATTCGGGAAAAAAAATCTAAGCCAAAAGCAAAATGTAACAAAAAAAACGTTAAAAAACAAAAAAAAAAAAACGTCGCAATCAAAACGAAAACATCTCCGAACTAAAAACAACGTCTCGAAGAAAAAAAAATCCCTTTCAAGTTAAAAACGTCAAAAAGAATTTTGTTAATGAAGTTTCTCAAAACTCTTTTTCACGTCTTTAAATGATTCCGAAGAAAAATACTTTTTTTAAAAATACTTTCAAATTTTTTTTATGTATTAAAATGATTCGCGAAGAATAAGAACATCTAAGCTAAAAACAAAATATTACAAATAAAAAAAACGTCACAAAGCCAAAAAAATCAACGTCGCAAAGAAAACAAAAACGTCTCCAAGAAAAACAGCAACGTATCGAAGAAAAAAAAACTCCTCTAAGTAAAAAAAGGTCGCAAAGAAAAAAACCTTTTAAGTTAAAAAAACGTCACAAAGCAAAAAAAAAAAACGTCTGGAAGTTAAAACATCGCGAAGAAAAGACGTAAAAAACAATTTCTCGAAATAAAAACAAAAACCTTCTACTGCTACTTTTACTACTTGATTTGAGAGAAAAAAATTTGTATTAAAACTGCATTTTCTATTCTAGGACAATGCACATTCATCAGAAAAATGAGCAAGGAATGAGGAGTTCACTTTTGAAGCTATTTTGGAGGAAGGTGGAATACAGTCTTCTGGTCATTTGGATATTTCAATATTAGACGATTTATTAGCTATGATGGACAGTATTCAAAATTCTCGAGAATTCCATTCTTCCTCCTTGTTGACGATGGACCCATCATATAGAACATTGACCAGCTCTTCTGCTGGAAACGTAAGAAAAAATTGAGTTTATCTTCCCTCTGATGTATGTGTTTGTGCGTGTGTGTATGTATGTGTGTGTGTGTATGTGTGTGTGTGTGTGTATGTGTGTGTGTGTGTTTGTGTGTGTGTGTGTGTTGTGCGTGTGTGTGTGTGTGTGTGTGTGTGTGTGTGTCTGTGTGTGTGTGTGTGTGTGTATGTGTGTGTGTGTGTGTGTGTGTGTGTGTGTGTGTGTGTGTGTGTGTGTGTGTGTGTGTGTGTGTGTGTGTGTGTGTGTGTGTGTGTGTGTGTGTGTTGTGTGTGTGTGTCTGTGTGTGTGTCTGTGTGTGTTCGTGTGTGTAGGTGTGTTTGTGTGTTTGTGTGTGTGTGTGTGTGCGTGTGTTTTTGTGTGTGTGTATGTATGTGTGTATGTGTGTGTGTGTTTGTGTGAGTGTGTAGGTGTGTGTGTGTGTGTGTGTGTGGGTGTTTGTGTGTGTGTGTGTGTATGTGTGTGTTTGTGTGTTTTGTGTGTGTGTGTGTGTGCGTGTATGCGTGTGTGTGTTTGTGCATGTGTGTAGGTGTGTGTGTGTGAGTGTGTGTGTTTGTGTAGGTGGGTGTGTGTGTGTTTGTGTGTGTGTGTGTGTGTGTTTGTGTGTATGTGTGTCTGTTTGTGTGAGTGTGTAGGGTGTGTGTGTGTGTGTGTGTGGGTGTTTGTGTGTTGTGTTTGTGTGTGTATGTGTGTGTGTGTGCGTTTGTGTGTGTGCGTGTATGCGTGTGTGTGTGTGTGTGTGTGTGAGTGTTTGTGTTCTTGTGTCTATGTGTGTGTGTATGTGTGTGTGTGTGTGTGTGTGTGTGTTTGTTTGTTTGTGTGTGCGTGTGTGTGTGAGTGTGTGTTTGTGTAGGTGTTTGTGTGTTTTTGTTTGTGTGTACGTTTGTGCGTGTGTGTGTGTGTGTGTGTTCGTTTGTGTGTGTGCGTTTTTGTGTGTGTAGGTGTGTGTTTGTGTGTGTGTTTGTGTGTGTGTGTGTTTTGCGTGTGTGTGAGTGTTTGTGCGTGTATGTGTATGCTATTAACAAAATCCGTAATTTATTATGCACGTATTTGATAAATAATGCTATTAACAAAATCTGTAATTTATTATGCACCTGTTTGATAAATTATATGAATACAAATCCAATTTAAAAAAAAGTCGAGGACTGTATTTTAACTGTGATAAGACTTTCCTCAAAGAAAAAACTCAATTCATTCATTTTAGTTTCAGAAGAAAGCTACAAAATCAACTACCTTCCCTAGCCCAGGACTTCAGCATATCATGGATAATTGTCTACACTCACTGGAACAATCAGGAGATGTTAGTCAAGGTACGTCGTCTAGAGTTCCCCCAGATTTCCAGTTTACAACAGAAGAGTTGTTGTTTCCAAGGACATATTTAACGATCATTTTATTATTAGTGAATTGGGTCCAGTGCAAGGTGATGCAGGACTTGAAAATATCGTCGCGTCTCCGGAACTATGTGGATTTATTTTGTTTGAATCTGCTCTAGGACACGTACAAACACAGAGGGTACTTTTTAATCCTCCTGAGGAGATCCTAGTTGACGGGGATGTAATTTTAATGAATTCTTCTGTCAATATTCTCCATACCTATATCGACCAAATTCAACCACTTATTGAGTTTAAGATTCAGAATGGGGACGGTCAGGGAGGTATAAAGGCGTGAGTGAATCAAAAATTTATTTACAAAAAGGGATGTCAGGGGATATTTTTTATTTTAATTTTTGAACCGGCAATCAAACTTTTTACCTGGCTTAAACGAATTTGAGGGTAACTTTTTTAATTGGGTTAATAAATTAATATCCACTTTGGCCATATTTAATGAGAAGGGAAGCGGGTCCACAATTGTATACATTGAATATATGGATCTGAATCTCAATAGATTGAAAAAAACTTTATTTTAAGGGGGAAGGGTAAGAAAAAAAAAAATGCCACCCGGATTTTTTCGGCTACAGGGATGGTTCAGGGCTTTAGATTTGACACGGGTTCGCAATGTTTTAAATATGCATTTCTCATGGCAGCGCATAGAACTTAGAAATATGATTCAACAATAGAAAAATTTCGACAGACTTGAACGTAATGGTGGAGAAAATTTCCTAAAGTAGATTTTGATTGTTTAGAGAGAAAATGTCCTGTGTCCTTATAAGAAATAACCATGTTTGAAAAAGCAAATGAAAATGTTGGTTCGGGGATGGTTGTTCTTCAATATGACACGGAATTTGTGAATGGGGGAAATGAACCAAAAAACGTGTTATATATTCAATCAGGACACCATTGGTAGATAAGGTAAAAAATTGGGTTTGGATCGTCTCTGAGCCCCCCAAAGATGTAAACTCATATGGTCATTTTTCCCATTTAATGCAATAAGTCGACTCTTATCTCAAGGTGTTCAGAAAGGGGAACGTCACTATTGTCCCATGTATCTTCCCCATTTATAACCGAACGAACATTCAAAGATAATATAAAATATTGCAAACTTAATGACAATCAAAGGTTAGAAATGCCGGCTGGCGACAAAGCTACTTAACTATTTAAAATTTCCAAAATTCTCTGTTGCAGATTGATAAATTTGCAGAAGGCTTTGAATTATGAAGCAACACTGTTGGAGGTATCTGACACATCGAGGCCAAATATAGTCAAAAGAACAAAAACTAGTAGCGTGTTCCTATGCCCGTGCCCGAAGAGATTCCAACAACAAAATGCAGATGGAAGTTTTTTGCGACTATGAATGAGGAGGTTATCATGGAGAAATTACTGGTGTCGCTAATAAAATCAGCAAATAAGTCTATTTCGCGGTTGCGTCACGCCAACTACCCTATGTCATTATCAGATAAGAAGCAACGTGCACTAGAAAAAGGGAGTTTGTTGGGTCTTTGTTGGTGCTCTTACCACGAAAGATGCTATTCAAGATCATGACCACCATATTGACCCAAATTCAACGGGGAAAAGTAACGTTCGGGGGTGGGCTCATAATTCATGTTATTTAAGAATTTAACAGAAGCTCTTTCTTCCGGTTCTTATACACAATGCCAACCACGATATGAAGTATGTGCTACCAGCAACGGCACAACTTCAAAGAAATGGAGCTGTGGATGATGCATGGGCGGTAGACAGCTTTTCCTACAAAATAATACCTAAATCAGCGGAAAGTTGGTTGTTTTGGAATTTATGTGGAAATAAGTTGAAGACGGTATTGAGTACATCAATAAAATTTGCTTTTTAGGTTTTTTCAGTTTCTTTCCAAAATCTTTGAGCAAATTGACTCAGGTGCAGAAATACTATGACGGCTGCAACACTTTCCCTCTTTTCAAGCAGCGATTTCCAAATGATTTTTATGATTTGTTAACGGTCAAGGGTGTGTATCCTTATGATCATTACAGTTCCATGTCGAGATTTGCCAAGGAGACTGTTCCCTAAATCGAGTCATTTTACGACAGTGTGCATGATCGTAGGTGTGTTCCTGATGAATACACCTTTGCTCAAAAAGTGTGGAAGGAGGGAGGCTGTAAAAATGAGTTGGACTACTGCAAGTTGTGTTTTTCAAGTGATTTGATCACTCTGTTGGACATTGTGTGTAAAATACCCACAAAATGGATGAGGAATTTAATCTTGATACAGGGTATATTATTTTTCATATCCACATCTGGTAATGGACCGCATCCTAAAGATTAGCGTGGAAAAAATCGGGCTCATCGCTGATATCGATCACTACTGTTTATTGAGAGGTCTATGAGGGTTGGTTATGTCTTTCATGGGGACCGTATCTTGGAAACTGATCCAACTGGAGAGAATAACAAAGCTCGATGCAGTGTTCTTTGATATGAATTCCCTATACCCCTCGTCTAAGTCTCATTACGCGCTACCCTGCAGTGACTATAAATGGCTCAATGACTCTCAAGCCTCCGATTTCCCTGATATTGGAAGTGTTGAGGACAATGAGCCGGTTGGATGGTTTTTTGAAATTTATGGTAAGATACCAGTGGACCTTCCCGATTCGGTAAAGGATTTTGTTTTCCCATTAATCAATAGACCTGTGTATAGGAACTCTTTGAGTCCTCGCAACAGACGCTATGTCGAGGAGGATGGGATGCATTTGACACCTCCAAAACAAAACTTATTTTAGACCTCCTGCCGAAGAAAAAAAACATCGTTCGTACATCATGTGGCGTTAAATTGGATGTGCGACAACTGTTTCAATGTCACAAAGATTCATAGAGCCGTCCAGTTTAGTCAAAAACCTCATTTGAAAACGTTTTTTGACACATTTGTCAAGTAACGTTCGGAAGCGAAAACAAAGGTCTAAATAAATCTATAAGCTCATTTTAAATTCGGCCTTTCGTAAAATGTGCGAAAGTGTTCGCAATAATAGTCGTTGCGATGTTGTGACCGATCTCAAACAATGTGCTCCAATATTGCCGATCCAATCTTCACTTCCTTTACAATCTTTGGCCCGGACATGGTACTATTGAGTAGAAAGAAAAGAAAAATTGTCCTGAATAAAAATATTGCTGCAGGCAGTGCCATCTTGGAAATTTCTAAAAAGCTTGAATTCTACTTGGAATTCTACTACAATGTGGCTAGGGTACAGTGGCCGGGGAAGGGACACGTAGAGGTTTGCTATGGGGACATAGATTCTCTACTGTTAAAATTAAAAACTGAAAACCTACTCGATGATTTAGCACACAGCGAAATCATCAGTTTTCGAAAAGACTATACCAACTGGGACGGGGAGATCTATCTGGAACTTGTCAAACTTCGGGCACGAAATAAGCTTTTATTTTTAAAATCATAAGCTAAAAGTCACATGATTTTGCGTGGTATGATTGTAAGTCCGAAGTGTACTTTATACTGACACACAACGAGGAAGTCATAAAACGCGCAAGGGAGCACCTACACACTATATGAAAAAGAATTTTGACATGGACATTTATAGGAATTGTACTGTTGAAAATATAATTTCACGAGCGAAATTGTTGGCAATTCGCTTGTTATACTATAAGAATTTCACTGTAAATACTAAAAGAATTGCCACGAGTACCATTTCCGACAAGGTCTATGTTTGTAGAGATGGTGTGAGTACCCTCCCCTCGAACACTACTTAACTTCCGACCGAGACGAGTGTGTAAGACATAGGGAAAGTATGGATGTGAGTAAAATTCAATAAAACAAATTTTCCAAAACCTTTGGGGGGCTTGCGGCCCGGGGGGCCTTTGGCCGTCTGTCTGGCCACCAGCAGGGGAGGACCGCCACCGTTAAATTTTAATGATCTAGAGCAGATTTTTTGTGTATTTTTTTTTGTAAATATACAGGTTGTTGTTGTTATATATTTTAATAAAGAGTTTTTTTCTTAAATACAATGTTTTTACTGTTGTTAAATTTGTGTGTGTAAATATATTTAATATAGTAAACTATTGCATTTTAACTCAGTTGTTGATGTTCATTAAATAGGATTGCATGCACACACAGAGAGATTCTTTGATTAAAGGAATGGAAATGTTTATAACACCTTTCAGAGATTTTCTTTGTGGGCCATCAATGAGCGAGAAAAAAACACTTTTGATGAAAATAATTCAGAATCGTCGACAAATGCTGTCAGCAGCAGATCAGACGTCAATGAGAAATATATACTATTGCTATAGTGTTTGACAAGAATCATACGATCGAATAAGGGCAATTGAACCTCAAGTTAAATTCATCAAAGGACTGGATTCTGTATTCAGTTCATTGGAATCAATCTTGGCTTATTATTGATGATTTAGCCAAATCGATAGAGCAATGGTCTGAGGAAATGATTCAGTAGTTCACAGTAAGTTCTCATCATAAAAATATTTCCATTACCATTGTTTTACAAAATCTCTTTCATCAGGGTAAATGTATGCGAAATCTTGCATTGAACTGTACTCATTACATTGTTTACAAAGTCCTTCGTGACTACAGTTCCCTCATAACTTTAAACAAACAAATTATCTGGGTCAAACTAAATTCATGCTTTCCGCATACAATCAGGCAACAAGCAAACCCTATGAATACATTGTAATTGACCTTAATCGAGATACACCTCGAGATCTAAGAGTCGTTAGTAATACTTTCGATCGTGAAAGAACTATGTATCTGCCGGTGGGCGATAGGGAAAACATACTAGTCGAAACTATGACGTTGAAGAGGTTACGTTACAATAGATAATTGTTCTCTGTTCTGAGTAGTTCAAAACCATGACTTAGGAAGGTCGTACTGAAAAATATAGATCGGGAATTTATTTAACTCATTTCCGAACCGTGTTTGAATTTAACTGCAGGCAATGTTAAACTACTAGATGCTATTTAGAAGCAGACTAGAAAATATGGCTAAACCATATAAATTGACTGCAATTGATGAGGCTCTTTTTCTCTGCTGCAAACTTTTGAGGGTAATCTCATTGATTTCCTTAATGTCAATAGTATACCAGATGTTCAGAAACTTTTGATTTTTCAAATGGCACTTCGTCGTGTTGACAAACAAAATCCGTATCAAATAAAACCCATCAGTATTGTGAATGTTGCAAGTAAAACACAAGAATCAAGTACTTATGCAGTACCACCATTACTAACGGGCTATATCAAAAATTTTAGATTCATTACCTGTTTCTTATCGAGAGCGGGGTAAAAGACTAATAAAATTATTTTAATGACAGCAGTGAAGCTAAAATTGATGCTGCAAGTAAGAAGATCACTCTAGGTAGCAGCACTTACAACCTCATTGATCTAATAACTGATTTTGTCTCAAATCACAAGAAAACTGTATCCATTGACACAAATCTTCTGAAGTAATTAAACATATCGAACTTTCTCAAAACATTTGTTTTTAACAGAAACACTTTAAAAAGAATTTATATAAAAAAATGATGATGATGATGATGAAGAAAGTTCTGAAAAGGATAAGTTTAAAATACTAATGCTAACGAGTACAACCGAATCAATCTACAAGAGTAATGAAAATGATGATGATGATTCAATTTTAAAGGGTAGGAAAAAAGTCTTTCCACCACCGCCACTGCCACCACCAGTGTACAACAGGGAAGTGGAAGAGGACGTACACATTTACACGCAAAATCTATGAAACTCTGAAACGTACCTACGCAAATGTTGGTGAGAAGGGAAGTCTTAGTGCCCCCAGTACACTTACTCATGCCTCTAATGTCCAACAGAGTATAGCAAAAGAATATCTACATTGCGAACCCAGCTATACTCTTCATCGAAATCGTAGACTTTGGAGTAATCAATAACGAAAAACAAAGGCCTTCTACCCACTGCAAATCATGTAAGCTGATCTTATGACTTTAGATGAGATACAGCGAAAATACAATAAACCCTATATGTACATTCTATTCGTGATTTCATTTGCTACTCCAATGAAATTCCATTGAAATCTAAACGTGGGGAGAAGATTATAATTGCTCTAGAAACAATACTTGGCCAAGAATCCTATAGTAAAGTTCTGACAGATCAAGGGAGTGAATTTCTCCATCCACATGTAAACAAAATTCTATTGAAATATGGTACAGAGTTGTATCATAGTCATAGCCAAATCTAGGCCACATTGGCTTAATGATTGATTAGAATGATTCGTCTTCTCATTTCTAGGTATTGCACACTCAAAAAATATTGCCGCCTTTATTCATGATTTGGATAAAGTAATGCATGTTTTCAATCAAAATCCTCATAGCTCCCTGTCCAATCTTAGTCCCCTTGAAGTTCATCGTGACAGTACCCTTGACATTTTTCTCAAACAGTATTCATCTGGCAATGAAAATGGAATTAAAAGCAAATTCTCTGTCGGTGATACAGTTCGAATCAATCATACAAGCACTATTTTTGAAAAGGGAAATAACGTATGGTCTACTGAACTTTTTAAAGTGGCAAAAGTTCTAGAGACTAAATCCGTGACCTGTCGACTACGAGTCAGCGAATATGATGAGATTTTGGTACGATTTTATGACTATGAATTGCAAAAAGTTGAAGACAGTGGTTTTTATCTAATTGAAAAAGTATTAAAACCTCGAACGCAGGGTGGTAAGAAACAGTTGCTAGGTCGCTGGCTTGGGTACAACCCTGAATTTGTTTCTAGGATTGGCGTTGAAGACGTACACAATGGCCAATGTTTTATATATGAAATTCATGTCCAATGTTTCCGATTCTCTCTATGACGGTTTTTAATAAAACAAGTGATCTTTCGACTAAACTTTCCCCTGCCATTAAATTTGAAGGTAGATATGAAGTTAATTTCGTCGATTGTGTTATCAAGACTACATTTGACGTTCTAAGGAAGGAGACCCCATACGAGATTAAAGTAAGACCCTTTGACTTCGGTGATGAAGGTGGGGTGGCAACTTTGGACTCTGATAATTACCCAATAGCTACCATACCCTACAGGAATACAACAATATGCGTGAGCTGTGCCAAAATTATCAACAAGAAAATTGTAAGTCGAAACAAATGTGGTTTCACTTTCAACTATTCGACAGAACAAAGGAGAATTTATACTACCAATCCATTTGAGAATGAAAGAAGTTTCCTCAATAAGAATTCACATGAGGTTCTCGGTTTTCGTCTACCTGCAATTTTCATCCCTGCCTCCCTCCCTGCCATTTTCGTCTAAATTAAAAGTTAACAACATGGGCAAAAAATATACAAATTGGTCAATGTTTAGGATATGCTCAATCATAGGCAGCGCGCTAGTGCTTCCTAAGTAAAGAACGATGTGGGCACAATGTGTTTTTTTTTTTTGGTTTTTTCTCCATACCCGGGCACTTCGTATCGAAGGAGTTGTCGTAGAAACTTCGAAAAGGGCTCATCCGATTGGAAACTAGAGTGGCTAGTGCCCTTTTTAATAGTCGGAAGTGATTGGAGGGCAACTAGCCCCCCCCCACGCCCATCATTCCCCCAAACACATCCAATCAAAATTTTGAGATAGCCATTTTGTTCAGCGTAGTTGATTTCCAGATAGAAAATATGTTTTTGAGGAGGACACTCCCCACAACCCTCGGGAAAAGGGTTTTAAGTTATGCCCTGAGGGCATATAAGAATAATGTTGGCACAATGTACCCTTTATTATTTTTTCCTTTAGAGCAGGGCACTTCATATGGAAGGGGTTGTCGTAGAGACTTCAAAAGGGACTCATTTGATTGGAAATCGAGGAGTTCTAGGGCCCTTTTTAATAGTCGAAAGTGATTGGAGGGCAACTAGCCCCTTACGCCCTTCATTCCCCCAAAAACATCCAATCAAAATTTCGAGAGAGCCATTTTGTTAAGCGTAGTTGATTTTCAGATAGAAAATGTGTTTTTGAGGAGGACACTCCCCCCAAAACCCTCAGGGCAAGAGTTTTAAGTTATGCCCTGGGGGAATATAAGGTTTTTATAGAAGGCGTTGTCGTAGAAACTTCAAAAAAGACTCATTTGATTGAAATTCAAAGGGCTAGTGCCCTTTTTGATAGTTGAAAGTGGTTGGAGGTCAACTAACCCCCCCCTCTACGCTCATCATCCCCCCAAAAACATCCAATCAAAATTTTGAGATAGCCATTTTGTTCAGCGTAGTTAATTTCCAGATAGAAAATATATTTTTAAGGAGGGCACTCCCCCAAAACCCTCGGGGCAAGGGTTTTAAGTTATGACTCGAGGGCATATAAGAACGATGGTGGCACAATGTACTATGTATTACTTTTTTCCTTTAGAGAAGGGGACTTCATATGGAAGGGGTCGTCTTAGAAACTTCAAAAGGGGCTCATTCAATTGGAAATTGAGAGTTCTAGTGCTCTTTTTGGTAGTCGACAGTGATTGGAGGGCAACTATCCCCACCCCACGCCCATCATTCCCCCAAACAGATCCATCAAAATTTTGAGATAACCATTTTGTTCAGCGTAGTTGATTTCCAGATAGAAAATATGTTTTTTGAGAAGGACACTGCCCCACTACCCTCAGGGCAAGTGTTTTAAGTTATGCCCTGGGGCATATAAGGATTTTATAGATGGCAATCTCGTAGAAACTTCAAAACAGGCTCATTTGATTGGAAATTCGAAGGGCTAGTATTCTTTCTAATAGTCAAAAGTGACTGGAGGACAACTAGCCCCCCAACGCCCATTACTCCCCCAAACACATCCAATCAAAATTTTGAGATAGCTATTTTGCTCAGCGTAGTTGATTTCCAGATAGAAAATAGGTTTTTGATGAGGACACTCCCCCACAGTCCTCAGGGCAAGGGTTTTTAAGTTGTGCCTTGGGGGCATATAAGGTTTTTAAAGAAGGCTTTTGTCATAGAAACTTCTAAAAAAGCTCATTCGATTGGAAATTGAAAGGGCTAGTGCCCTTTTTAATAGTAGAAAGTGATTGGAGGGCAACTAGTCCCCCCCACGCCAATCATTCTCCCAAACACATCCAATCAAAATTTTGAGATAGCCATTTTGTTCAGCGTAGTTAATTTCCAGATAGAAAATATAATTTTGAGGAGGACACTCCCCCACAATCCTCAGGACAAGGATTATAAGTTATGCCCTGGAGGCATATAAGGTTTTTATCGAAATATTTGTCGTAGAAACTTGAAAAAGGGCTCATTCGATTTGAATTTCAAAGGGTAGTACCCTTTTTAATAGTCAAAGTGATTTGAGGGCAACTAACCCCCCCTCTCACGCCCACCTTTTCCCCAACACATCCAATCCACATTTTTAGATAGCCATTTTACTCAACGTAGTTGAAAGTTTTGGAAATTATTTCTTTAAGGATGAAAACCACTCCCCCCACAGCCCTCAGGGCAAGGGTTGTAAGTTATGCAGTCGCAATTATAGTAAGTTATTAAGTGCTTTTTTAATAGTTGAAAGTGATTGGATAGCGACTAATGTCCCTCTCACGCCCACCATTTTCCAAAGCACACCCAATCAAAATTTTGCAGGCCAAACTATAATGTCTTAAAAAACGAAAAGATTTAAAGTATTATTTTCTCTTTCCCTGAAAAGACTATGTCAATGTAAAACGAACAGAATTAAGTTAAAAAACTTTTTCCACAAAATAAGTTTTTTCAAAGAAAAGTAAAGAACTCCATTAAACACAAAAGTAGCAAAAACAAATAAAATAATCTACCAAGCGTGAAACTACCACAAATCAGTATCGATAAATAAATGAAACCCAAAACGAACAGAAATTACAATAATTAACCGAGTCAAACTCAAAAACGAGCAGAAATTAACACAAGTTGGGCACAAAACCCCTATGCCATCCCAAGGCCAGAGCAAAATTATAGTTTTTAAAAGTTTTTTTTTTAAGACTTTTTAGTATGGCCTGCTATTTGTATGCTGGAGAAAAACTTTCAGCAGTTTTTAAACAACATACACCCTTTTAACAATCTAGACACAAATAGTACTTTTAATTTAGTTTCATACCTCCTCTGGTTGACCTGAAATGGAAAACTTGATATCATTCGCATAAAAATCTGTTTACTTTCTTTAATAGTTTTTATACACTTACTCTATTTTTATTTGGTTAAATTTTAAGAGCAGAAGTAGTCCCGAAAGTTTGAACATAATACCCTCAGTCGTTCTTGGGATACTGCTGAGATGCCTTATTGGGAATTAGCATTAACACAGAGCATTTTCATTTAATCTTAAGGCAACATTTAGTTTTTAAACATAATGGGCAAGGGTGGGTGTGGGAGGGAAATTAGTGCCTCCCAATACCTCTTGAGGGCATCAGGATTTTAAATCGAATGCCAACTCTACACCTCCTTCGTGTAACTCTATGACAACAAGCTCTCCAGATTAAAAGAGCAATGGGCCTTTTCAATCTATGTGTAAAACGCTTTCTATAAACCCTTAAATGCGCCCAGTGCCCATCCCTTACCCTAAGGAGTTAGGGTGGTTGTCATATCTACTTTTCCAGAGCTTTCAACCTACGTTAAGCAAAATGGCTATCTCAAAATTTTGATTGGTGTTTTGGGAAATCTGGGTGTGAGAGGGGCGTTAGTCGCTCTCCATTACTTTCAACTTAGAAAAGGCACTCACCAATAAATGAGCCCTTTTGAAGTTTTACGACAACTCTTTCAACCTTATATGCTCCCAGGGCAATTACTTACACCCTTGTCCTGAATGTTGGGGGGATGTCATCACAAAGACATAATTTCCAGAACTTTCTATACGTTCTAAACGACTATCTGATGTGATGTTTTTGGGGGAATGGTGGGCTTGAGAGGGGGGTCAATTACTCTCTCTTCACTTTCGACTATTAAAAAGGGCAATTTAAGAATTTCCAATCAAATCAGCCCTTTTTCTCTCTCTTCACTTTCGACTATTAAATTTAAATCTCCAGCACTTTCGACTTCTACAAGAACTTTCTATATAAATCTTATATGCCCCCAGGGCATAACTTACGACCCAACTTGCACTAAACTTGGCCTCTGAGGGGGTTATCACCGACTAAAGACCTAATTTTCAGAATTTTTTGAAACAAAGAACTTTCTATATAATGTTAAACAAAATGGACTAAGGCCTAGGGGTTATCTCCCTAAAATTTTGATTTTCAACAATGAAACAAAATGTGTTTGGATTGAATGTGTTTGGGAAATGATGGGCGTGAGAGGGAGTTTAGTTGCCCTTCAATCACTTTCGACTATTAAAAAGGGACCTAGCCCTTTCAATTTCCAATTGGATGAGCTCTTTTTGAATTTTCTACACCCTCGCTTTCTATAAGAACCTTAGACGTCCCCAGGGCTTAATTCACAACCCTTCCCCTCAGGGCTGTGGGAAGGGGGAATGGTTGTCATCCTTAAAGACCTACTTTCCAAAACTTTCAACCACATTGAATAAAATGGCTATCTAAAATTATGATTATATGTGTCTGGTAAAAGGTGAACAGGAGGGAGGGGGGTAGTTGCCCTCAAATCACTTTCGACTATTAAAAAGGGCACTAGCCCTTTGAATTTCCAATCGAATGAACCCTTTTTCAAGTTTCTACGACAAAGATTTCAATAAAAACCTTATATACCCCAAGGGCATAACGTATAAAACCTTGTCCTAAAGACTGTGGGGGGAGTGTCCTGCTCAAAGGTATAGTCTCCTGAACCTTAAACTGCGTGGAACAAAATGGCAATCTCAAAATTTCGATTGGGTGTGTTTGGGGAATGGTGGGCGTGGAAGGGGTGTTAGTTGCCTTCCAATCACTTTCGACTATTAAAAAAGGGCACTAGCCATTTCAATTTCCAAAAAAATGAGCCCTTTTTGAGGTTTTTACGACAACGTGTTCTTTAAAAACCTTAAATGCCCCCAGGGCATAACTTACAGCGCTTGCCCTTAGGGCTGTGGGGGGGGGGCGGTTTCATCCTCAAAGACCTAATTTCCAGAACTTTCAACTATATTGAACCAAATGGCTATCCTAAAATTTTGACTGGATGTGTTCGAGGAAAAGGTGGGCATGAGAGGGGTGTTAGATGCCCTCCAATCCTTTTCGACTATTAAAAAGGACATTAGCCCTTTGAATTTAAAATCCAATGAGCCTTTTTGAAGTTTCTTCGACAACACTCTCTATAAAAACCTTATATGCACCCAGGGCATAACCTACAACCTTTTCCCTGAGGGTTGGGGGGAGTGTTCTCCTCAAAAACATAATTTCTATCTGGAAATCAACTACGCTGAACAAAATGTCTTACTGAAAATTTTGATTGGATGTAATTCGGGAAATGGTGGGCATGGAATGGGTGTTAGTTGCCTTCCAATCACTTTCGACTATTAAAAAGGGCACAAGCCACTCCAATTTCCAATCGAATGACCCCTTTTTCGAAGTTTCTACGACAACTTCTGCGACACGAAGTGTCGTGGTCTAAAGGAAAAAAATAATAAATGAAACACTGTGCCAACATTGTTCTTATTATGTCCCCAGGGCATAAATTAAAACCCTTGCCCTGAGGGTTGTAGGGGATTAACCTCCTCAAAAACAGATTTTCTATCTGGAAATCAACTACGCTGAACAAAATGGCTATCTCAGTATTATGATTGGATGTGTTTGGGGAAATGGTGGGTGCTGAAGGGGTGCTAGTTGCCTTCCGATCACTTTCGACTATTAAAAAGGGCACAAGCCACTCCAATTTCCAATCAAATGAGCGCTTTGTGAAGTTTCTACGACAACTTCTTCTATACAAAGTACCCTGGTCTAAGGGGAAAAATATTAAATAATACATTGTGCAAACATCGTTTTTATATGCCCCCAAGGCATAACTTAAAATCCTTGCCCTGAGGGTTGTAGGGGAATGACCTCCTCAAAAACAGATTTTCTATCTTGAAATCAACTACGCTGAACAAAATGGCTATCTCAATATTTTGATTGGATGTGTTGGGTAAATGGTGGGGGCGTGATGGGGTGTTAATTGCCTTCCAATCACTCTCGTCTATTAAAGAGGGCACAAGCCACTTCAATTTCCAATCGAATGAGCCCTTTTCAATGTTTCTACGAGAACTTCTTCGATACGAAGTGCCCTGGTCTAAAGAAAAAAATAATAAATAATATATAGTGCCCACATGATTCTTATATGTCCCCCAGTGCATAACTCAAAATCCATGCCTTGAGGGTTGTGGGGGAGTGATCTCCTCAAAAACATATTTTCTATCGGGAAATCAACTACGCTGAACAAAATGGCTATCTCAAAATTTTGGTTTGATGTGCTTGGAGAAATGTTGGGCGTGGAAGGGTGTTAGCTGCCTTCCAACCACTCTCGCCTATGAAAACGGCACAGGCCACTCGAATTTCCAATCAATTGAGCCCTTTTCGAAGTTTCTACGACAACTCTTTTGATAAGAAGTGCCCTGGTATGGAAAAAGAAGAAAACAAGAAAATAATAATACATTGTGCCAAACATCGTTCTTTAGTTCGTTCTTTATGTATATATTTTTTTTTTAAATAAACCCAGTGTTACTTTAGGCATCGCTATTGCGCTGCCTATGATTTAGATAAAATCATGCAAATTTATAATCAATAACCTCATCGATCATTGTCCAACGTTAGCCCTCAGGAAGCTCATCGAGGTGATCATAATACGCTTGACATTTTTCTTCAACAATATTCCAATGAAAATGTTGTAAAATAAAAATCCAATGTTGGTTATACTGTTCGAATTAATAGCAAAACATATATTTTGGAAAAGGAAAATTATCTATGGTCTACTAAACTTCTTAAAGTATCAAAAATCCTAGAAACTAAACCATAATTTACCGTCTACGAGACACCAAAGATGAAGAGATTCTCGATGGCTCTTATGACTATGAATTACAAAAAAAAAATAATACTGAAATCTTTTAAATTGAAAAGAGATTAAAGAGTCGTACACAAAAGGGCAAGAAACAGTTGCTTGTTCATTGGCTAGGATATAACTCTGATTTTGATTCTTGGGCAGGTGTTGCAAACATAAGTAGTGGCCAATGATTTCTATTTGATATTCATGTCTAATGTTTCCGATCCTCTCTATGATGATTTGAATAAAAACAAGAGATTTTTTGACTAAACTCTCCACTTCCAGCAAATTTGGGGATAGATATGAAGTTGCTCACGTCAATTTTATTATCAAGAATACATATGATGTTCTAAGAAAGGATACCCCTTATGATATTAAAACAAAACCTTTGACTTCGGTGATGAAGGTGGGTAGGCAAATTTTGACTCTGATGATTACCCTATTGCTACCATATCCTACAGGGAATACAGCAATAAGCATGAGATGTGTCGAGTTATCAACAAAAAAATTGCAAGTCGAAAGAAGGCGGTTTCACTTTCTACTGTTCAACAGAACCAAGGAGAATTTATATTATCAATCCATTTGAGAGTCAAAGAATTTTCCTCAATGTGAATTTACACGAGGTTCTCGGTTTTAAAGATCGTATTATTAAAGCGGAAAATTTCAGTGGCAAGAAACATGTTATATATGCAGACTATACAACTATTTACTCTTCGGACAGTTGTATATTTATTTACAGTTCATTTTAGGAACCGTCAAGAATTGGTAGTTCAAATGTTACCCTTCTACGTGTTCTAGAGAGAAAAGGTGTTGAAAACAATGTTCACCACTACAATATAAGGCATCTCCAGTAAACTAAGTTAACACTAAGACTAAGAAGTCAACACTAAGAAGTGAACTTGGAGATCTCTTAGCTATAACTAAGGGTATTGTGTCATTACATGTCATTTTCGACCCGTTGCTTAAGATGAATAATAGAAGAATTGCATTTGTCTATCCTGATAGTGATAGTTATGTTGGTGCTCTGATTCCTCGTCAAATATGTCATGGCTTGGAATAATACAAGGGGGTACTACAATGTCTGTCTGTGTTCTTGGTAGTTGGTTTGCTAGGCTATTTTATTTTGCACTACCCCTTGCCAGAAAATATATTGTAATTGCTGCATCAAATTTTGCTGACTCAACACTAAAGGACTGGGCTCGGGTAAAAATTTCAACAAGAGTCTTAAGGAAAATATTAGATCTTCAGCATGAGCTGTTGACGAACAATTAAAATCTCAGCAAAATGGGAAGTGATTACAAAGGGTGTGTGATCGTCATTCACTCATCAGTCTCTACCCAAGGTGGGAAGCGAAGGACATCAACAACGATTTTGAAGAAAAAAAAGAAGAGCAATAGGAAGAAAAACATTGTTAGATTAAAGAAGGACTTCTTTTCTTAAGATGACCTATATCCCCTACAATGAATCGCATCCATCAATCACCTCGTCATTGAATCTGTTCAATGCTGAAAATGTTGACGTCCGTGTCAAGTATTGCTACTATGAACAATTTCATCCTTAACAACCCCTGTCGGAAAATATACACGTTCAGATATTTTCCAATGAAGATTATTTTATCGATTTATCATCTGCATTCATTGATTTAAGTGTCGTGTTCAAGAAAAAGTCACACAATCAAACTCCCATCGCCACCGACAGTCTATCCTATGACAACTGTATCCTATATAACTTGTTCAAACAAATTAATGTATTCATTAATGGAAATTGGTGAGCACTAACAATGATTTATCAAACTATGCAAGCTACATACAATTTATGTTTATGACTCCAAAGTCATGCATGGAGTTGCGAAGGATGTCTATGCATATAGATCGATTCTATGCTATCGATTCTATCGATCTATGCATATTCGATCTATGCATATAGATCGAATGTTGATACTGACGGTGAGTTAAATGCTGCAGTGACCTAAGAGTATCATTTAGTTGGTAAATTAAATCATGAAATATTTAATATATCTCAATGGTTGCCTCCCATTGTCAAGATTGACATAAAGTTACAACTAGCTCCAGCCAGTTTCGTTTTGAGAAAATACTTGCTGCAGCACCTATGCAAATGTTAATCTCACTTCAGCAACTCTTCCTTTTTAAAAAACAACAGGTTATGAATCTCCGTTGCATTGGCAGTGGAAAAACTGAGAACCAGTGGTAACAATATCAGACTTCTTGTTTCCCATACAGTCACAAATCAATGTTACATTGCCACTGGTTCTCGTAGTTATACCGATTCGTCATTTATCAATGTAGAAATCCCCTCAAGACTCACTTTGGCCTTTGCAAAAAGTGCTAGTGCCGTTGTATCATCCCCGCATGATCTCCGCATGATTTTATTTTATTTGGCTTATCCAGCATTGTGTGTAAGGTGAATAGAAATCCCTTGTACACTTTATCATTTGATGAAAAATCTTACAGAACTCTCTATTAATTGACTATGCAATTCCTAGATCATGATTCACAACTATTTGAAATCGAATAACCAATTCAGTGTTTAAAAAAAACACGGTATAATGGTTTTGGACTTGTCAGGCAGTCAAGATAGGATTATTGTAAGAACGGGAAGTGTACGTTTAGATTGCAGATTTTTTTTGAATGAAAGCATTACGTTAATGTTCTTGAGTCAATTTGAAACTTATTGGGAAATCCCTCCCAATGGCAGTTTTCTACTAGATCTTGCACCATGAACACAAATCAAATAATCAGCGTATTTAATATTGATTCATGCATGTCCACATACAAATCCTATTGTATACCATCGGACTCCCTTGAAAATATTCTAAGTGTTAGCAATACCCTAATCATTGTTAATAGTAGTCCATCGAGCGTAAAGACTGGTTATTGGCTATGCATCTTTCAAACAGCGAAGAGAGTATAGAATTTTTTTATCATTTTGGCGTATGATATTAATTCTACACGCCGCACATCAACAACTTTATTGAAAGCAGAGGGAAAACTATTATTCAAAACCAGAAGAGATTGCAGGATTTAATGACTAAAAGTTATGGATTTCATATTTTTCGTTTTCAGATTTCGTGGCTATACTTACAACCAGTTTCTCAACATTTACACTGACAATGGTTGTCTGAGTGACTTCATAGTGGAAATATACTTTCATACCTGTAGAGTATTCATTTCAGTCCCCTACGAGTAAAATGTTCTAAAAATGTATATAAAATGTTTATTAAGAAAAAAATGTATATACATAAAAAATTGACTTTTTTTCTCCTCTTTAGATTTCTTCTTCTACGTATAGGTAGCTGTAGAGAACAATTAATGCCGGTAGACCATCTAAATTTCAATGTATATTGATCCTGATGTGCTGCAAAGTCAGGTCACATTTTCTACAGTACAATTTAACTTCACTCTTATTGTACCTCTTTGTGAAGTCAATAAAACTATTTTCATTCATATTGTAAAATCCACGTGTTTCAATTTGCTTATTTGAAGCAATATCACATGTAGTGTTTTCCAATGTTGAATCACATTCTGTAACAGCTAAATAAAAAACAGTAGGTTTATAATCATAGTAGCCATTGCCTTCACAACGACGACGTAGAAGCCAAATTCTTTCTTATTCTAAAAATTGAATCGTACACCTGATTCTTCCTCCCAAAACAATTTAAAACTATGACGAAAACATCTCTTGGAAATAAACTAAAATCTCCCTTAAGATTCTTTCAAATAATACCAGGATAGGTATTCTCCCACTCAGCACATTTATCATAGTGACAATTGGAGTAGAGGTGTCCTCTAGGGTGACAGTCACAAATCTCTTCAAGACATGAATTACAGCCTATGATTTCTACTGCATATCCTCTATGCAATATACACTGGTTGCATAATCTATACTGTTCATCATACTAGGATTCTTTGATCATACACATGATGACCAGCTGCCCAGTGTATACATGAATAGTGGTCATGCATAGAACATTTTTTCCATTGTTGATATACTCTCACCGCCAAAATGGAACTGACATACGATCGATAAATTGAGAGGGAAAGGGAGAGAGGTGTAATCGTGTGACATCATAAAACTTGTTGTAACAGAATCTTCTTAATTCTTGATTTATTATTCTTATTAAAAAATCATGGTCGTAAATTTCTAAGGTGGTGTGTTCAATAGCAAATCCACAATATCATTTTGTTTTGTTTCGGTTAATATGTAAATAAATTGTGTAAATTATTTTGGACCACGACGTAAAATTTTCATACAATAGTCCAAAGATTGTGAATCCTTTCTCATTATATCGTTAAGTTTTCTTCTATAAAATATTTCCGTTTGTAAAGATGACTCCTGAAAACCATCATCTATAATCAAACATTTTCCCAAAATCACAGGATTCTGTAGATTTTTTGTTTCTCAAATCCAGTAATGTTTTCAATCCTAACACTCTCGCAACCAGCTTTACGCTAACTGGGATTCTTTCTACTTCAAGATTATTCGGTAATCTACTATAAAATATTTTTTCGATTTAGAAACACATTTTTAACATACAGAGTTACAACAATAATAATCACTCGATTACTGATACAACTTATTATCTTCAATAGATTTCACTATTTTATTCAAAGCAGCTTGAAGTCTATATATATGCACTATATGAAGTTTTGTTGCAAAGCATAACTGCTCCTCCAATTTGAATTTGCTCAATGATATCACATATCTTGCATACATATTATCCCATTCAAGGCTTAGTCAAGATCCTCTTGTAATTTCTACTGCTATGTTTGGTACACTCGTCTTTGTATCATTGCTGCTACCAGCTCCCCTATCAATTTCTAATAGTGTAAACATAGCACTCATTTTTGCTAACATACATCTTGTCCAATAAAAGAGCATAAAAGAACTGTTCTCTCTCTGAATTCTTTTCTCTTACTAATATGAACTCCACTGAAAATAACTCATTATCTTGAATCTGGTTGCTACGGATTGGTTCTTATGACCTCATAGATATGGTATCTTACAAGTACTAATGACAAATAATTTACGCGCCACCAGTATCTATCGACATGGGTTACTATCTCAGGCTGTTAACTCAGTATATCATTATACCCTGAATATAACCGGTTCGTTAGGTTTATATTGTGTTCAGGATGGAGTCAAAAGAACTCACGGTTGGATAGCATGGGCTTCCAATGCTTTGGTTTAATGTGGCTCATTACAATTCTTCGAAAAACTTCTTTTGTAAGCCTTTTTAAAAAGAATTAACATAAAAGAGGACGAAAAATATATCATAATATGCTATTATGATATTTATATTATTATATATAATATAAATATCATAAATAAATATATATATTATTATATATATATATATATATATATATATATATATATATATATATATTATAAATATATTATAAACATGAAATATATTTTTAGATAATTTCGGAGACCACACTGCTTTTCCATGACGAAAGATAAAAGTTCAAATAGAGATAAAAATCATTTTAATAGACAATGATAGAAATTTACAAAAAATACCAGATATTTCAGTCACATATGCAGTGACCGTCATCAGTAGTAAAACTAAACAAAACTAAAAAAAGAAGAAAAAAAAAACGGTTTTAGTTTTACTACTGATGACGGTCACTGGCATTATATTGATGTTGTTTGATGGTTATTGTTGGTTATGTTATCTTGATGTTGTTTCATGGTTATGTTGGTTCTTGGTTATGTTATGTTTGTTGTTTATATTGTTTGATGGTTATGTTGTTATGTTGATGGTTATGTGGTTTGATGTTATGTTGATGTTATGTTATGTTGTTGTGTTATGTTGATGTTGTTTGATGGCTATTGTTGGTTATGTTAGGTTGATGTTGTTTCATGGTTATGTTGTTTCTTGGTTATATTATTATTTTTATGGATTATGTTGTTTGATGTTTATGTTGTCTTATGTTATGTTATGTTGATGTTATTTTATTTTGTTTGATGGTTATGTTATGCTGATTTTGTTTCTTGGTTATGTTATGTCTGATGTTTGTTTTTATGTTATGTTATTTGATGTTTCATGGTTTTGTCGATGTTTTTTATGTTTGCAGGACACACTAAAATAAATGATGTTACTAGGCTAGATTTCTTTCGCATGTTGCACCACGTGACACACCCTATCATCATTTTAATATCATTTTAACATTTTTTTTAAATCACCCAAAAGCCTCAAGACATTTTCTCTTTCGGCTTTTCATTTTTGCACGAAACACCTTTCACTTTTTTTCTATAGTTCTTGACCCCGCCAGGACTCGAAAGGTCATTCACTTCTAATGGTACAGCGCCCCAAGCAAGTCGTCCATGAAACCTTTGCCAATATTTTGTATCTTGAACCATATTCTAAAAATAAAGCTATTAGAAGCAAGAAGATTCCCCATTTTTCAAGCATGCTAGAACGGTGTATTTACTGCCAAATTTGGCACGCACTCGGAAACATCTATTTGCATACATTTGCTTTCAAGATATTAAGAAGGGGAATCCCTTTTTTTTTGCTTTGTCACGTGTTATGTATGAGAGAAACATCACAAACAATAGATATCAAAAACACAGACATGTAAATAAAAACTTTTATCAATAAAACATAAAAAAGACAGCTAAAAACATGACAGAAAATGAAATGAAAATGCCGGGTATCGCAAAATATATGCCAAAGTACCATCATTATAGAAAACCGGGACTTCTAAGACTGCCCCCATGGGGTAGGGGAAGGGAGTGATATCCACATTGAATTTTCAGATATTTCTTACGGGCTTTTATTTCAAAACTCCTTTCATTCATTTTCGATAAGTTCATGGATATTTCACAGTATCCTAAAACTATTTTCCAGCTCCCGCCTATAGCCTTCAGTTTCATCTGTCATCAGATCCCCCCAAAAGGATTTAGTG